>NCQV01135582.1:24951-36753 GCA_002740545.1 Lophocereus schottii | reverse complement strand
TAATTCTTCCCTCTCTAACACACTTCCTCTTTCTGCTGAGATTGAAATGGATGATGGTTTAAATTCTCCTGACCTTTTTGATTTCGATTGGATTTCTACTGAGTATCCCGACCAAGGTTATGTTAACGTGGAGTTTGCTACTCATACGCCACCTAGCATACCCACGATTTAGGCCTATACTTCTAATGATTCTCCCATGAGTGATTATTGCAGGTTTGCCCAAATGGTCTTTCCTTTGCCTCTTATGGAATGAGCCGATTTAGACTTTGATCTTAGGATTGAACATGATGATAGTGGCCAGCATGATGGACCACGGTATCAATTTGTCTTGTACACTAATAATTCGTTATGGCGTCATTTGATGATGAACAAGGACTTCCACCCTGAGTATCTGAGGTGGTACCTCCAGTTGAAAGATTTCAATTTCGTGGTTCGCCACAAAAACAGTGCCCGTATTCTTATCATTCTTGGGTGCTAAGCACGGTCAAACTCTTAACCTTAAAAGAGTGCTTCTTGGGAGGCAACCCAAGCCCTTCTTATAGCTTTGATTTCCATTTTTAGGTAGTTTTTCAAAAGAAGGAAAAAAAGGGGAAAACGAGGGAAAAAAAGGGAGAGAAAGATGGTCAAGGGACTGAGAACAGGCAGTCCATAATTTCTAATATGGTCTGTGGTTCGACCCACTTAAGAAAACAAAGAAACATGCAACCAGCAGCCACTATGGTCGGACTGTGGTGTCGCCCACGGTTAGTGGTCGACAACTACGGGCCGCGGTCAAGGGTTTTGACCGTGGTGACCCTTCATTCTATTCCATTTTCGTCTTCTACCTTGAGACTCTCTCTCTACCTCCATCATTCTCTCTCTACATACTCTATTGTCAAACCTTCGATTTTCTCCCTTATTTCTTCTAATTTCACTCAATTTTCACTCAAAATCTTCCTTTTTCTCTTAATCTTTCTCTTTCTCAAACAAATTTCATCTCTTTCTACCATTTCTTCCCAAGTTCATCTCACTTTTAGCCTTCCGCCATAACCAATTTCTTCTCTCTCTAATGCTTCCTCCTTTTCAATCAAATTCTTTATTTTCCTTTCTTATACCTCCTTCTTGAGTTTTTTTAAAATTTCTCACATTTTTACATCCATGGCACCTATCAAGAAACAAAGGAGCATTAAGGAGGTGGGGACATCTAACCAAGCACTATCACAACCTCAACAAACCTCTCCCACTTCCACCAATGCACGGAACCGAGGTAATGCTCCCTATCCCCTTGGTTTGACTAACCACGAACATATTGTTAGATATAATTGCTTAAGGGAAAGAATTGTTGTGGTAACCCATTATTATGATGAGGAATTATTGGGACGTTTGGGATTATTGGATGACATAAGGTGGCAATTTGCACGGTGGGGGTTATGGGGGCACTTTATTAAAATAAAAGAGCATATATATCGGGACCTCACAGTTGAATTTCTGAACACTTCGCATGTTGAGGTTACTTGAGGGCCTCAATGTCAAGCAGGATATATTTCATTTTATTTTGAAGGGTAGCTTTATGAGTTGAACCTGAGTACGTTTAATAGCATATTTAGTTTTTCACCTAGCATAGACTTATCAAACCTTCAAGTTCCCTGTGAATTCAACCCAAATGCATTTTGGGGCAAGCTTTCAGGGGATTCTAGGTACAACATTAGTTCTTCCAAATGCACCCATAATAAGAACCCTTGCATTCAGGTAGCTACCGTATTCTTGCTTCTTGTTTCTTGGCTCGGGATGACAGTTTAAATGTCCCTAGATTGTTTGAGTTATACCTCCTGTCTTTATACTAGACGGTCTCCAACTTGATCCTGGGGCGTTCTTGGCCCGATAATTGTAGAGTGTAGCTGTCAGCTCTAAGGGTTGAGTGGTCATTGGGGGTAAAATCACCACCATTGCTAGAATTTTGGGTGTTAAGCCCAATGCTGAAGATTGAGTTTCTGGGTCTGAGCGACTTGGTCAAGCTGCTTTTGAGTCGATGAAATTTTACAAGTAGAGGCTAGACATTTGTGCTGGATTTGTCCTAGGGATTGGCTTATGCCACTTTCCAATGTTGAGAAAACCACCTTACTTCATCAGGTTAACCTTTATTGGTTACCTAATGATGTTGAGGTTATTCACCGTACACCTCCTCCACCGTTATGTACTTGTCAAGCTTGACCTAATTCTTCCTCTGAAGCTACCTACACTGACTATGCAGAAGTCTAAGCCACCCTTAGGTCCATTCAGGAGGAGCAAGTGTCCCTTCGAGCCTATGTTGCCTCTAAGAACACCGCTCTTCGTGACTTTGTATAAGAACGACACGATGACTCTCTGAGATGCTTGCTACCTGAACCTAATATTTTCAGGACTTTAGGGCATATTTAGAGATCTGGAGGAATTGACATATCTCTTATGGTCAACTTCCCCACCCTTTTTCGCCACCTCCCTTCTGATTGCTTCTCGTTACTCCCTCTTTCCTTTTCTACAACTCTGCTCACATTGAGAACAATGCTTTGTTCAAGCATGGGGGAGTTAATCAGTTAATTGATGGCATCTGATGCCTAATTTGGTTTGTCATATACATGTGTATGTATTGTATACATTGTTCATGATTGCATTTAGAGTTACGCCTTAGGTTTAATCTCATGTAGCTAGAGCATGTTACAGATACATTTAGGTTTCGTTTCACTCTTAATTTTCTTTCATAGATTTTGCATTTTTTTAGTATTCTTATTAGGAGCATCTAGGTTAGTTTCAATTACCATAGCAAGTTGTTATTACAAGCATGCATTCACTTTAAAAAATGTAAAAAAACAACAAATGAAAAAACATGAAAAAAGTCCTCTGATTATGAACTTGATAGACTAGGTAGACTTTTTTGGTTTAGATTGATCCTTTGATTTACCCAATTGTGAATAAAAGTGTTTTAAAATGAGTTCGAGAAAATGAGCTTTATGTTTTGACCATTTGTTGAGTGCGAATTAATTACCCCATGATTCTTTGCATTAATGTTGGCATGTGTCTCCTAGTGAGTTAGGTATGACCTTGGTAAATATCCCATGAGGCTTTAAGTTTTTAATGATTAATTTGTTAATTTAGTCTCTTGTCAATTCATGAGCGAGGCCTCGACATCATTTCTCTAGAACTTGCTTTGACTCTCATTCAAGATCACATTTAGTATGTACATTTAGGCAACATGATTGAGGTATTCTTTGACTTTTTAATCCAAATGACCAAATAGCCACCCTTGTTATGCATGCTATATCCCTTGTTAGCCCTTTTGAGCTTACATCCGTTTTGATTGATGTGAAACTCCGAACATAGCCTTTGGCCAAACATTTATCTACCTTTAAGCCAGGGCTAGAGAAGTGTTTCACCCTCATAAACTGAGTTTGATGGGGAGTTGATAAGGTGCATGGAGATCTTTCTGGTGGATTTGGTTGGTCAGTTGATGAAGGATTTATGTTCTTGTGTTTGTTTAAAAGATCCCTTGTTTTATTGTACAAAGATTAGAGGGGAGTTAAAATTCAAGTTTGATCCATATTCCCTTAGCCAGCTCTTTTGTGAGATTGAAAAAAAATTACCAAAAAAAATAAAATGAAAAAAAGGAACGGAAAAGCAAAAACAATAAAGGAGTGTTGGCTTTGTTTGGATTGTAAAAAGTGTATTTGACTTTCAACTCTTTTTCTCTTCATTTGGTTGTGAAAGGGGATATATTTGTTATGGAATTGCATTGGTTTTAGGAGAGTGTTGCATGAGAGCATTGGAATAGTTTAGCTCTTATTCTATGGCTTCTAGCTAAACATTTGCAATATATTCCTTTCCCTCTTACCTTTACCCATGGCCCCACTACAATCTCACAAAGTTCTCATGATTGTCTAATGTGTATTGCATACTAGTCATGACGAATTGGAGAGTCTTATCAAACTTATGGTAGATTTGAGTCTATAGAATGAGAATTGAGGGAATCTTCCCACATTTTTCAAGCACATGAGTGACGAGTACCACGTGACTATGGTGAGGTTCTACTAGCATTACTAACTCCGTTTATTTCATATGTCGATATGATTGTATTTAATGATTTGGGGGCTGGTTCAAACTTGACATTGTGGTCTATCAACAATTTTAAAATTTTCATTTCCTAGACTATTTGCTTAATGATTTTGGCATTTTTGGGCTAATTTTAGATCGGCTTTGCCATTGAGCTACTACCGTTCTCTTCCCTGAGGAGGTTGTGAATATTTTTGGTCTTAGTGTTGTTTAGGGACAAGCAATGATTCAAGCATGGGGGAATTTGATAAGTGCTTCCATATACTTCATTTTTGGGATGTTTTGTAGCACTTTTTAAGGAATTCATGGGTTTTATGTTATAATTTATGCTCTGATTCTCGTTTTATACTTGGGTATGGTTCTTTGGTGACTTTTGCAGGATTTTAGACCATTTGACCCAACAATTGATCCTCATTTGACTGCATGTTGGCCCACTATAGAGGTACCCCAAGTTCTATGCCCGTGGAGTAAGAGAAGAGTAGAAGATTTCAGATCCAACAAGTATCATGGTCTGCCCCTGGTGGCTCCCATGGACTATGGTGAGCCTGTAACTACTAACCTCTTCATCTTTTGTCGCTGTACGACTAAGGATGCTTGGTTTTAGTGCTTAAAAAGTGTGTTTTCTGCTGAAGGAAGGATCATTATCATCATCTTACCACTAGTCTTTCATCCATCTCTCTTAAGTTAGAATTTTTAGTTTATTTTTGGGAACAAAATGATAATTGAAGGGAGAGGTTTTGGTCTTGGAGGCTTAAAGATCATAGCACCATTGAAGGACTGCCATTGTTGTAAAGCTTTCTTTCCCTTTGAATCTATCTTAGAACTCTTGTGTTAATTAAATTTGAAATATGAGTAGTTTCATTTAATCTATGGATTTGTTAGCCATAGTGCTGCAGTTGGATCCTTAATTTCGATAATCTTGTGCATACTTCATGATTGGAATGATTTACTTCTATCTTGAGATTGAAATGTTGTGAGTAAAGTTTTGCTTGCTTATATAAAGTAGTTGAGTGAGGTACTGAAAAATGAAACTTACCATTATATCACCTTGATAGAACTTGACCTAGCAAAACTCGAGAGAGAATTGCATGTTAGGCGGAGACTTAGTAATCATAAATCTTCAATATAGACTAAATCAAAGACACTTGAAAGCATGTTACTCATATTCGTTAGGTGATTTAATTTATTTCGAAAGAAAGGATCAAATTTAATTCGATTGCAAATCCTAGAATCATCCAATCCCTGAAAAGTGCATGCTTAATTATGTGATCTAACTCTTTACTTGGCGAATCCCTAAATGCTTTACTTTGATTAAATTTCCAATTAGACAATTAGTATATTTAAATCAACCCATTGAAAAGATTGATTGTTTAGCATTTTCAATAAGATATGAGCTCAGTAGATTACTTTGATTCTTGAGGATGATACTCGAATCTAGACTACAACACCCATGCGCATGTGGCGTATCATAACCCTAACCATGCTTCCAAAGCTCTTGAGTTCTTTTTCAAGGTTAATCCTAATTTTAGCTTGTTTTAAACTTTTCGTGTATTTTTCACCCATTGTACATCATTTTTGCAATTCAATTTATTATTTTCAAAATTACAAAAACATTAATAAAATAGTAACTTAATAATTATTATGGGTAAACTTAGGTGAAATGAGATATAAAATAGACATATTTTGAGCCCGAATTATCAAGAGAAGAAATGAGAACCAAATGTGAAAACTCCTTCACATTAAGGGAAAAAAACCCATGATTGACAACAATCGATAAATCCTCTCTCAACTGATAAACTCACAACACTATGTTCTCTCAATCTCATTTAACTAGTGTTTAAGCTATCCCTCCTCTCATAAATCTTGAATTATACAATTATGATGGTAAGTTTACATATAATATTAAAAAAATGAGATGATCATTCATAAGATGCTTGAGCGCTATTATTTTTGGCAACTTATACAGTTGGTGTACGTTAAGAAAAGGGCAAGTGAATGTACAAAATAGATTGTGTAGTTGAAAAGGAACATTAAAAAACATGGAATATCAAATGCTTTATGCATGCTTTTTGTAATTATGATCTTGAATTATACTTGATTCCTTGAAGTCCTCGAGTTATAAATAATAAACGTTTTGAGTTTCACTTGGTAATATTTGGTAAATAGTGTTACGATGTATGATTGGTACGTGTTTAAAATTGTATGATCAATGTTAAATATTCGGGCTAATTGTACGATAAAATTCGTATATGGACAAATCTACATCATGCATAACTGCATACAATTGACTGGAGAGATGATAATCTATTGTCTTATCCTTTCTTGGTTAGAAAAACTAGTTTTATTACTACTAAATAAAGGGTCAGCTCAAATAAGAAGCCTACTCCCACAGCAGTGCTCAACCAAAGAAAAATGCATCCTAATTAACTTGCCATATAATCTTTTGATAAAAAAAACAGGCTCCATAATAGTCCATGTGATTGGTTATTTTTTCTCTATTTATTATTTGGTGCAATAAAGAATCTATAAATAGTGATGAATATTGTATGATTGCTGACTTGAGTTATTGGCTTTTGCGGATTAATTAAAAATATATCATAGTTGAGTCAATAATACTTTGGTTTGTCAATTTGATGACTTGGTAACTTATTTACCTCGCGTGAATGGTATATTGTTTTTTTTGGAGCTCTCATCCACCTGTAGAGTAGCCTATGAGCTCATGGCATCCTAAATTTCTTAGGGTATTTATTTTGTCATTATTAAGAACGAGTTATAGACATTTTTACTCACCTATCTAAGTTCTTGTAATTTGCTTGTCGCACATAAAAAGTGTATTTTTCTTTACTTTTCAAACACTATTTTCTTGTATGTGATAAGTAAGTCACAGCTTAATGAAATTGACAAAACAAAGAATTTTGGACCTAAGGTTCATATATTGGGGATAAATGCCTCTAGGGATCCTTATGCTAAGAGCTAAATTCAAAGTGAGTCGTTTATTTCCATTGAAAAAACAAGAAGATGAGATCATTGGTGCCAAGAATTCTCCCTTTAAATTCGATATGAACCTTTTCTAAGTGTCTTTCACTTGCAATATACTTCAAACATGAATGAGATTGAAGTTGCTTATTATTATTGACTATATGTAATTAATTATTTCATTATCATGTTTCTCGAGCATACTATGTTATTCGAATGTTTGCTGCAAAATGCTTCGCATCTCCGATGGAATCTCTGACGGAAATAATCCGACTTTCTAACAGAAAACGTGATCTCTGACAGAAAGTATGACAGAAGTCTGCCCGTCGGGAAATTCATCGTCATAGATTGCATTCCAGCGGTGTCTAACGGAATATGCCTGTCAGAAACTCCGTCGGGTACTTTTCAGGCCCAGCTGAATTTTGCAAGGAAATATAATTTCTGTCGGAATTTTTGAGGGGAATTTCCATCGGAAATGGCATTTCCTAAAAAACAGTATATACAAAAAACAATTTCCAACTACTTAAATATTTTAAAAAAACACCACAAATATGAATTTTTATATCTGAAAATTAAATGCGCTAAATAAAAAACTATTCATGACATCCACAACTATTTTCGATCTATAAGCAGATCAAATAAATTAATCTGAATCAGATAAATTAGTGGGATCATCATCGTCATTTTGGGAGTCCTGCTCATCATCATTGTCCAAGTTGACTTGGCTGGAAGAACCTGCACTTTGTCCCTTAAGAAATCTCAAAACTTTTTCATAATTCACCATGTCCTCCCCTATTTCTTTGCAATTTTACTTATGGCCTCTGGTTGCTTGTTAATACTCTGATTAAGGAGTTGAATTTGCTCTCTTGGATAAAAATGCTCAGCTAATGAGTGGCGTACAACTCTAATTGTAGCTGACTGATTTCTTCAACTTGATACCCTCCATGTCAAAACCGTATGCACGGCCTTTTTGTCCAGATTTTCTTTAAGCCAAAACTCTTCTGGGATCATAGGGGGTAGTTGGGACCCTCCTTGAGTTGCAGCTTGAGTGTACTCCTCCCATTTCTTGTGTTGTTCCTCCTGAAATTTGTAAGAAATAAAAACTATTACATACTAAGGCAACAATTATAACATATTAATAATGTCTGTATAAAACTTACCAAACTTACATATTTTTTTGTAGATTTTTTATCAATGAATACTTTGTCTTTGATCTTGCAGTGAGTGTCTTTAAACAGTGCTTCACATTTGGGTTCCTTATCTAATGCTTTGCCCTACAAAAAATTAAATGTAACGAAGGACAAAATGTAACGAAGGACCAAAACCTCATTCCTTACCGTACATTGCATATTGAAAACACACTTATTAATAAGCTCATTACTTACCAGGTGCCTCTTCCTTTCGCTAATCGGAATTGAGCCACACGTATGTAATGAAGTACCAAAACCTTCTGCATCACTTAATCTATTCTTTTTATTTTGTTCACCTAACTTCTTAAACTTGTCATCCTCACTCCAATTCTTAAGCATCTCATTCCAAACACTATGTGGCAACTACTTTGCCTTTTGTTTGAACTTCCTAGCATATCCAAGAATGTCCCTGAGCTTAGTTGCACCTCTGTACTCAAAGTTACACCTTCTCTGAATTTTATTGTTAGGATGCCAGTAGTAGGGTTTCTGTAACAAAGTTGAAGTATATTAGTAAATATATCAAACAATTTAATGACAACATTCAAATTTATTATATAGAAAACTAACCTTGAACTCATTAAACCATATGTCTCGCTAAGATTGTGGAACTTCCTTCCACGCGGTCCAAGGATGTGGGTACTTACCTGCAAAGCTTTCAATAATGCTTTGAACTGCGCCCTGGTATGGAACAAAACTAAATACCAAAAAAAAGTTAAAATTAATTATTGTAGCCATTAAAAAATATGAATACTGAAGAAGAAAATTTATAATGAACATACGTATCACCATCATGTTGCAAATAAATCTTATTATTTGTGCTTACATCTTCACTATCAGGTATAAGACTTTGTCGATCTCTTCTTGCCCCTTCATTTTGGACCCCTTCGTTGTGGACTGAGTGGCTTGGCATTCTAGACTAACCAACAATTTGATTGCTGTTGTAATGTGGGCTAATAGGTGCCAAACTATTGATAAACCAATAGGGTAACTGAAGTGCCACCGATGTAAGGAGTGTTGGGTTGGATAGATGACTGCATGCCCATGCCAAAAAAAGGTGGCTGTATCCAGGGTTACTCAATCATGCTACCAAACTAATTTACGACCGGCTGAGTTGGGTCAAGGAAACCTCCAAACATCCCACCAAAGGTGTTTGTTTTATAGTTTTCAGTAGGATCATTCTGTGGGGTCAGTTGTGGTGCTCCTCTACCTGCACCACTCCTCACGGTTCGACCTCGATCACGTCCACCATTTGCTTCAGACATCTAATAAATACGAACAAAATAGACATAAAATACAGAAGTGCAAACATTGATAGAATTATCATTGAAAAATTAGAGTAAACCAAAAACTTTCAGCAACTAAATTGGAGTAAATGTGTCAAACACATACAATTATTTTTTCTTGCTTGCAATTAAAAATAAAGTATGCAGACATGCATAAGGATCCATACAACTAAAAGATAAAATCAACCATTGTGGGACACATGGTCATCATCATCACTTTGCAATGTCATATCTCTTTCATTATCATCATCAGTGTCTTCAGCTACATCCTCCCATTCACCTTCTTCGCCTTCTTCATAATCATCAACATCATGTTCATCATCTCCATCATGATCATCACCCCAATCATGTCAATCAACATTATCAGCTTGTGCAGTTTCATCGACTAATATTGTGGCTATTACGTTATCCACATTCATGGTTGTCATTCCAAACTATTGATAGGCAAGCTCTAAATTATCCTTCTCTTTTGGGGGTACCACGAGATTCGTTCAGTATAGATACCCACCAATTCCTAGTATCCCCTCAAGGTACTTAAGGTATACGATATGGGTTGCAGTATCGGCAAATATGAATGGGTCAAACTTTCTGTAATGTCGGTTACAATTAACCTTGGGATAGGAGGTAAATTTAGGATAACATAATCCCCGAGGAACATCCGGGTTAAACCACTCATAATTAAAAAGAACATATATTTTTTAATTGATTCACCTGTGAATTCAATATGAATAACTTCATGAAATATGCTATAATAATCCCCTGATACTTCATCACCTTCGCCTACTCCTTTGACAATGTGGCTTTACCTTCATTCCTAACCTTGGTATGAAACCGATAACCATTAACTCTATACCGAAAAAAACATTCCACTACCATAATAGGCCCATGAGATAAGTTGACTAAAAAGTTTTGCCTCTCATCATCAAACATCTGGTAAGAATTGACCTATGACAAAAAAGCAGATACTTCTTTTTAGAGAAAAAAAAAACATTTTGTAGGAATTGAAGATTAGTTATGAAAAATTACTTATATTGTACTCAAACCACTGTGCAAAATTTGTCTCGATAAACAAGTTAACTTCCACGTCACTCGTGTTTGGATTATGACCATGAAATTGATGCTTTGACCAACTGTATTTAACAATTCAAATTATTTAATTACTCAACTATTTAAGTATTCACATGAAACTTTTAAAAACTGATAAACTTACTCTAAATATTGTTGCACTTCATCACAATTCAACAAGATGTGAAGGCGAGCGACACGATACTCCGGCTCAATTTTCAAATGGAGTACCCATACGATTGAACACCGAAAGAGTTGGCATTTGTAGATTGGATTGTGGCATACCCTCATTATGCCCAATTTTTAGGCAATGTAAGCTTGACTGAAAATAATAATCGACAAGATGTTTAATCTCAAATGCTAAGTATACCTGAACCATGGATGCCTCAACCAGCCAAAATGCCTCTCAAAAGGATACATCCATCGATATTGAATAAGACCACCCAACAAAACTTCTTCTGCTAAATGAATGGACAAATGTTCCATGACATTCCAAAAATCAGGAGGAAAAACTATCTCTAATTTATAAATAATTATAGAAATGTTCTTATTCATCTCTTCAAGCATGCTAACATGTAACTCACTTGAGCATAGGTTTCTGAAGAATTCACTCAACTCGACCAAGGGTCCCAAAACATCTTCGAGAAGAGCAACAAAAGCTACTGGAAGAAGATTCTCCAAAAAGACATAATAATCATGACTTTTCATATTTTGAAACTTGGTGTTAGATGGATCAACCCAATTTCCCACATTAGAGCAATAACCATTGGGCACATGAATCTCCCGCAACCATTGGCAAACAACCTTTTTTGAGCTAACAACAATACAAACTTGGCTTTCGGCTTACACAATCTATCAATGGATCCTCTTATACCAAAGTTCAACTCTTGCCTACTGTGCAGAATAGACATATCCATTCTTACTTTTATATCATCCTTTCTTTTTCCCAGAACATCCATCACTGTGTTTATAATATTTTCACTGAAAATTTTCTCAATATGCATAACATCAAGGTTATGCGTCAGAAGTTGATGCTTCTAATGAGGCAACTCCCAGAAAATACTTTGCTTTGTCCAGTTATGTTCATTTTCCTGAAATCCGAGAATTTGAAATTGTAGCTCTGTAATCACTTTAGGCAAATTAGATGCTACATCATACAATATTTCACCAGAAATCCTTCAAGGAGGGCTAATGTATATGCTCTTCCCTTTACAAAAAGCAACTTT
>NCQV01135582.1:2066-12104 GCA_002740545.1 Lophocereus schottii | reverse complement strand
CTTGTTGAGCAAGTGTCAACATAAATCAAATTCTGTTAAGTAAATATGCCTAATAAAATGGCATATCTTATCTCATAATATAATCTTATCAAACATTATCAAAATCATATAATCAAGAATAATTAATGTACAAAGATTATATAAGCAAATATGAATTAATCAAATTTAAAATATGTCGTTCACTCAAAATTGAAGCAAGGATTTTAAGTGAGTCAACACATAGCGACACTGTGGATAACTATTCTCAGTGCAGCTTACCCCATTGAACCTGCATTTCGCTTTTGCTAGCATTGAGCCTGCACAAATTACATGCATTTCAACCAATGACAGTATAAGTGGATTCCGGTGGTTTACCAACTTTTTGTTGGGGGAATGTCTTGTTAATCTCTATTGTGTTTTAATGGTTAACAAGTATTAATTGTCAACCTCCTTACTCAGTTTTCATTTGTAGTTGTCATAAGAGAAGTGGTCGATGTGTTTACATATTTATAGATTGCCTAAGCCACTCGTATGCATGGCCTTGCATTTCTTTTATTACAAAAGCTAACGAGTAGGACAGAATCATCCATTCAAAAATGTACCGCTGCGCGCTTACTATATTAATTTCACTTTGATGTCCTATTCCGATTAAAAAAATTGAAGTGATGATTTGCCTTTTATCTTGCTCCTCGTTTGAGGTTAAAAAAAATCAGGTAGCACTTTCCGTATGACAGTGATGATCTTACTTTTTCGCTGTATTCTCTTAAGTTGTTTTTCGCAAAATTTAATGTTTTTGATATTATGGTTACTGTTAATCCAATGGAGACCATTCAACAAGTCATCAAGTGCTGCAGCTCATAACAAAACACCAGATTCGTATGGTTGTACTCGTAACTATTTAATCCAAACAGAAAACGTGAAAAAATCACTTACAGGTAACATTATATTTTTAAGTTGGATACTTACAAAATTTAGCAAAATGATAAGTGTATTATTATAAGCTAATTTTTAAGTGTTTTGACTTGACTTAAAAATTATATTATAATATTTTTAAATTTGAAAATATTGGTATGTTTGAATGGTGGAAGCGTGTTATAACTTATAAATCGTGCAAAATCACTTTTATATCTACAATTTTCACACTCGTAATATTAGGTGCATCATACGTCTTCTCATACAAGGTTGACTTGATTAGGCCATCATTTTTGCCCTTGTCAGCGTAGCTTACCAATATTTAAGTTAGCAATCCATAGTTAAGTATAATTATTGAAAATTTGGTGAATATAAATAATAAAAATTATTAATTTAACTTACTTTCAGTATCTTTTCCACTCCCACCGATTAGCTCCAACTCACAAAAAAGACTAGTTGGTAAGTGCAATCCATTCCTTTTATAAGCGTATCCCTCAGCACGATATTTACTGGTTATCTCGCCCTTTTCCGATAGATGAGATTCGTAAGGCCTTTTTGATATGAATGGTTAGAAAACACCTGGACCAAACGACTTCCCCGCACTACTTTATCAAAGATTCTAGAATATTGTTGCTTCGGATGTCACTAAGGCAGTTCTAGAATCATTATATTCAGGTCACTTACTAAACAAATCAATCATATTTTCATCACTCTAATTCCAAAAGTCAGTAATCCCAAATCATTCAGACAAAATAGTCCAATCAGTATATGCCATGTTATTTATAAAGCCTCATCGAAATGTCTGACCAACCAGCTCAAGGCGACCATGCCTTTGCTGATAAGCCCATATCGAAGTGCTTTGGTACCTAGAAGATTAATTAGAGACGGCAGTTTACGTGCCCATGAAATCGTTCATTTCCTCAAAAACAAGTGGTAGGGAACTCTTATTGTGGCTACTAGGTAGATCTGAACAAGGCTTACGATACGTTTAGAATGGGCTCTATTAAATAGTGATTGAGGCAAGTTGGGTTCCCTGAACTTTGGATATCACTAATTATAGAAAGTATCACGACAGTATCCTACTTCGTATTAATCAATGCACAAGTGCACAACTTCTCCACCGTTTCGGCCTGCAGGTGAAATTCGTCAAGGTGGCTCTGTGTTTCCATATATATATATATATTCATATTGTGCATTGAAGTGTTATCCAATCAAGTACTACAAGCGCAAGAATGGGGAGTATGTATAGGCATTCAAATAGCATGCAGTGGTCCCCCTATTAATAATTTATTCTTCGCTGATGACTCAATCTTCTTTACAACCATTCCAAAGCAACAGTGTGACACCCTCCACCAAATCATAACTAACTTCTTGGCACCAAAAAAAAAAAAAAATCATAACTAACTTCTGTGCAATCTCATGTGAGTTAATTACTATGCACGAATTGTTTATGATTAATTCTCCCGACACAAAGGAAGAATAGAAAATCGTCTACAAAGCGCATATGGAATGAACATTGAAACGTCAGTCGGAGAATATCTTGGCGCCCCGGCGACGTTCGGACGCTCCAAAATTGAACCATTCAATTTTTTGATTGAGAAAGTCTAGCACAAACTTCGGGCTTGGAAGACCAAACTTCTATCGCCAGCAGGGTGATTCATCAACAATGTTGTCACAACACCGCGCTGACATATTTATCTATCTTTCAAATATCACATGCACCATTCAGAAATGAATTCCCTGATCATGAATTTTTTCTGGTCAAATGGCCAAGGAGAAAAATCAATCCGTTGGGTTAATCAGGATGTTAGAGACAAGCCAAAACGTGCAGCAGTACTACAAATACTTGATGTGAAGAGATTGCATGATGCAATACTAATGAGACAAGCTTGGTCGTACATACTAAATCACAAGTCTTAATTTCACAGATTTATCGAGGTAAGTATGGAAGTCACTCCCTTATTGGTGCACTATACTATTCAAAAAATAATCCATCATGGGATAGACTAAGCTGAGTCAAAGCAGCCAAAAAATTCTAAAAAGGTCTAAGGTGGAAAATCAAAAATGGGTAAATAATGAGAGTAACTAAGGATCAATGGTTTTTTAATGGGAATGTACACCTAAATTAGTCTACAGATGAAGACAAATGGAATAATAAACTAGTATCTGACCTCTACATTGAAAGGAAATCAAGATGGGATAAAAGTAAGGTTTGCAGCTTATTCCCCTTTAAAACAACAAATCTAGTTCTGAATCAAACTGTTAGGCCCAGCATTGAACCAAATAGATTATTTGGCCTTTAACCAAGACAGGACATCGTACTATTGAATATGGTTATTCCTGGCTTACCACTAGGCATGTGCATGTTGGAGACTCCAATTTCAGGAAAATGTGAAAAATGCTATGCACTTTAAGAGTGTCTTCACATTGAAAAATGTTCACCTGGAAAGGCTTTCATAATGATTTACCACTAGGCAACACCAAACAGCTAAGACAAGCAGGACTAAACTACGAGTGCCCGTTCTGTCACTTTATGGAAGAGACAGTCTACCATCTATTCAGATATTGCTGGTTGTCTAAACGTATTTGGTGGGCTTATTCTTTATCGATTAACATATATTCAAAACCGTCATTCCCTTAGGCGTGCTGGATTTACGATTGGATACTATTACTAATTGCCAGAGATCGTACCAATAAGCAGGGAGTTAACATCTTTGTGGCAGTACTATTGAGTCTTTTTATATTTTGGAAAATAATATTTTGAAAGGGCGCCATACTCCCCTCCAGGCTAATAGATGTATTGCAAAATTGTCTGCATATAATTCTTGATACACATCTCTTTAGTGGATCGCATTTGTCTACCTCCCCAAGAATCACAAGCAGGCAATCGAAGCCAAACATAGTCATCTGGGGACAAAGCCTCCTTCTTCCCAATGTCATTATACAAATTGATGCAGATTGCAAGGCGAAACAATATTTTACTGGATTAGGCATTATGGCAATATGCAATAATACGTCCCTGAGACAATGTCATGAGGAGAAGCCGCGGTGTCAGTCAAGCGTGATTGTAAAAGTTGTAGCACTTGAAAAGGATCTTCTGATAGTTGTGCAACATCAATGGTCGACTATTGAAATATGGATGGAGAATGCTAATCTTGTTCACACCATGCGAGAAAATCGTAGTCCTAGTAGAAATCTTATTAGTTGTAGATCAATCTTTTAGTAAGGGTTACGTTCCTCCACAATTTACAACAACAAACAGAGGAGGGGGAAAAAAAAACCAAACCTTCTCCTCCCATGCTTCAATGGCATTCTTCAGAAGTCGAGAAGAAGAGAGAACTTCGAAGGTGATAGAAATGGGAAATTAGGGGGGGAGGGAGATATCTAACACACATACACACACACAAAACCGTTGCACCTCAACCCTTTCGGGAAGGGTATAACTGGAACATTCAATTAAAATTGCAATTGCCGCCAAGGACTCATTGGCTTTTACACATTTGTCAACAAAAAGTGCCCTTTTAATAATTATCTGACAATATTGTGCACCTCAGAATACATTCTAATGACATAGTCCCCTAAAAATTATTTTCGCAAAAAGTGGGTTACCTCAGAACATTTTTTTGCAAAAAATATGGTTGTTCAGACAATGGAATTCATAAGGGCAAAACAATCATCCAATATACTTTGTTTTTTCAAACTTTAGACGAACAATCACTTAAATTATGCACTAATCAAACCTGAAAGATAGTCAAAATTAAGTAAAAATATTAGGGTTGAAAAAATTTTATCGAAAACTTGAAGCTACTAAGTGAAAAAAAAAAATTCCCTATTTCTAGGGCAAAGTGTAAAGGCTCACCAAAAACATTTTTTGAGTCCTTAGTCTTGAGCCTTGATAAGAAAGTGTTTTCAGCTCAGTGCCATCTGACATCAAGAGTTTTAAAAGAATCAATAGAATGAGTTCTAGAAGAGATATTTGTCTTAGTGTCCGACCAAGCTTTAGTTTTCTCTTTTAAAAAAGAAGGGAAAAGCCGTAAGTGAAGAGCATCATCAGAAATATTACTCAAAAACACAGTGAAACAAATCTCCAAAAATGTATCGACATGTTTGAAAGAATTTTCATACTCTAGCCTATAAAACAATGGGGGCATTTGGATAAGAGAATGTTTAATCTCAAATGATCCTATGACAGTGGTCATACTTGTTCTTGTTGGTCACTCATAAGTGGCAGGAGTAAAATATTCTTTAAGTTACTCAATTGGTGGGTTTGTTCTTCAGCCATCTTTTTCTTATATTCATGTTTCTTAGCTCTTATCTTATGAAGAAATCATTCAATTTCAGGATTATGTTGTTCAAGTTTTAAGAACAAAGGATGTCTACCATGTATATACCTACAAACAACTAAGAGAATAGAATGAAATCACAACCACAATAACCACCAAACAAAATAAGAAGAGAAGAGAAGAGAAAGATAAGAAGGAAAAAAAATACTAAAAATAAAAAAAGAAAGATCCAAGGGAAGGGGCAAAAAGGAAAAAAAGCAAAATAAGGATAAAACAAAATAAAAAGAGAATAAACGAAATAAAAGGGAATGGGATTGTTAAATTAGACAAAATAAGCAAAATAACAAAAATATAATGGTTAGATTAGGAGGTATTGCAGAATAAAAGAAAAATGAAACAATGAAATAGAAGGAATGGGGCGTTGAGAATAAAGAAAATAAATGAAATTGTTAGATTAGCAGGGGATAGGAGAAAAACCAAATAAATAAAAAGAATAAAAAGAAAAGAAAATTCACAAATCACTATTCGTTCCCCTGCAATGGCGCCAACAATTTGATGTGGATTTTATGTTTAGTTTTAAAACCCTTTTACTTACAAGTGCACAACGTTAATTATAGACTAGCGAGTATAGGGGTGTCGATCCCATAAGAAATAATAGTGATCTTAAATTTAGCATTTTCGATTATAAAGAATAGTTCAATTGAGGAGCTTGATTATCACTGTGAATTAACGGAGCAAAAGAAGAGTAAATGAGCCAAGAAAGTGGATAGAAATCAAATACGAGAAAGATATAGGATTTTCGATTTCACTCTTGATCCAATATTGAATTACTAATTCAAATGGGGGTTCAATTTCTCTCTTATTCAACCTAAGCTACAAGCATTAGGTTGTAAATTAAAATTACGATTATAATTATGAAATGAGATTATTTATCTAGAGAATTAACATGAATCATTCCGTTTAGACATAACTCATCTAATTTCTAGAATACATTATCCAATTCTAACAATTATAATTTTAAGAGCAAATTGTATATATTCATATTAGCCTACAAGGTCTAATATTAATTTGAGATAGGAAATTAAACCAATGTAATCAACATGATTAAACATTAGCATTAAGATGCATAAATAGGTTAAGATCAAGTATAAACTCAAAATTATGCAATTAAAAAGACAAAAATAACTCTATAAGAAATTAGCAAAATAATATTATTATCAAGGATCTATCATAATCCTAGAAATGAGTCGTTCAGTCAGTCATAGTTAGTGAAAATACTATTGAAGTTGGTATATTTCATTTTCTATGCCCAAACTTTTATACTCAATTGCAGAAAATGATAAAACTAAGTGCAAACTCTCAAATTTGACCCACAAATGGGATAAGAAGAGAAGAAAAAAATAGCTAATTTCAAGCCTATTTTCTTCTAAACTCCTCGACCCAAATGATTTTGTCTTACAAAATATTCTCTACTTTATTAAAAAAATTATAGAAGATAGAACATGAAAGAATACTTGGATGCTTGAATGGGTTAATGATGAATGAGTGAATGAATGAATTGCTCCAACCTTGACCCTCTTTTTATAGTGAAAATCCAACCTCTTTTTGGTACCCAAAAATTAATGAAAATTAATTTCAATTAATTCTTGGTTGTTATATTCATAAGAAAAGGCTAGTCTTAAGCATAAAATTAATTTTGATTAATTATTGTTCACTAGGTTGAATATTTGCTCATATGGAACTAGAGAAAAGGAGTGGTGGGCTGCTATATAGGAAGCTGAGTTAGCGGGCCTAAACTTCACAAGCCCATGTGGAGAAGAGAATGAGAGCTGAGGCTGTCTAATGGGCCGTGAAGATTAGGCCCAGGTGAAGAGAGGTGAAGTGAAGGGAGAGTAGAAGGAGACGCTAGAGGGTGAAATGGCCATGCGAGACAAGCTAGGCCTAGTTGCAGCTTCTCAAGCCCAGACGAGAGAGACAACAGGGAGAGAAAGAGGAAGGCTGAGGGGCAGAGCAGAATAGTAGGTCGCGCTAGATGTTGGGTCACGACTGGGCCACCCGAATTGGCCCACATGGGGGCTGATAATTTTGTTTTGAAGGGTTTACTTGAAGAAAAATTATCAAAATATTATTGTAGATTTCTCATGGTATTTGGTGTTTGCTGGTAAATGTTGTGAATTTTGGTGGTGTATGCTAAAAGCTATGAATTTTTGAGTTTAATTCGCAAATTTTTGATTATTTTGGCTGACTGTTTGAATTTCTGGGAATGCTGGGCCTGGAGAAAAAATCATGAAATTTATATGTTAGAATCTATATGTTATTTGTTAATTTCCTGCAAAGTTTGGTAAAGATTGGATGTGTATGCTATGAGTTATGAATTTTTTTGAGTTAGAGTACCTTGTTTAGTGTAATTATGGATTATTTGTATGTTTAATCCGTAAAGTAGATATGAAAAGGAAATTGTTGAGCTTCCTAGGAGTTCTGATTGTGTGATGAAGTTTGGGAAAATTATGAAAAGCATTTTGAGTTGTATTATACTCTGTTTTGATTCTGATTTTGTTACAATTGTGGAATTAAGCTTCTTTGAAAATAAAAATGTGATTATATGAATTATATGATTTTAATAAGCTGTGTTTTTGGGGAATTAGGTTCATGTCTTGTCTGAGGCTATTACAGAGCGTTCTAGAGCTATGGCCATAGAAGTAGTTGTCTTTGTTTTTGGAGCTGTATGACTTGTTGGTTGGTACCTTGAGTGGGTATTGCCTGGTCCGCCAATTAACTCTTTAGTTTGTATTTATTTGGGAGCTGTGTGGGTCTCTGGTTCTCCAGAATGTGAATGTGACTCCTTAGTTTGTGATTTGAGGGCATCGACGTACTTTAGAGCGTTGGGTTCCTGGTTGGTACCTTGAGTGTGCATCGCCCGATCCGCCAGGATGTGTTTGTGACCCTTGTGTTTTGTGAAGGTTCTTTGTGTGAGTCATGAGTTGATTTCCCCTAAACTAAAAGTTTTGCATTCAGTTATGGATGTGTAAT
Organism: Lophocereus schottii; assembly: GCA_002740545.1. Lineage (NCBI taxonomy): Eukaryota > Viridiplantae > Streptophyta > Magnoliopsida > Caryophyllales > Cactaceae > Lophocereus > Lophocereus schottii. The sequence continues at coordinate 3,900 of NCQV01135582.1, read as the reverse complement.
GTGTTGTAAAATTGGTTTTCGGTTGGATTTGAAATTGGGATAAGTTATGAAATTAATTTTGATTTCAGTCTTGGATTTTGGATTTGGTTTTCGATTTGAAGATTCATTCAAAATATCTTTGAGCATGTGATAGATTTTGAAATGCATATGTGATTGATAAGCATGTTTTAAGATACATGTTATGTGTTTATGGTTAGTATGTGAACTTTTGTATTAAGATTGCTTTGATGTGTGTGCCAATTATGGTTATGGGCAGGCCGTTAGGTTGCTTAGCAGATTTTGCTTTCTTTTGGACTCTAGTGAGAACTATGAGCCTAAAGGACATGATTGGTATGGGACAATCATAGTTAGTTTAGTTAATAGACTAACAACAGAGTTTGTTGAAGGACTTAAGTAAAAACGAGAGTCCTTGAATCGTACCTGGTATGGGACAAGTACGACTAAGCTACTCTAATTGCCTGTTCCATGACATAAATGTGTTTGTGTGCGTTGGTGATATAGATATGGAAGGTATGAGCTTATTTTGATCCTTGAAGAATATGCATGTTCTCTTATCGCGCATGAGATGCATGTAATGTGTCATTATGTGTTAACCAGTTAATGTGCAAAGTATAACAATGGGGAAGGTAAGGGTTATCCATTGGGCTCGGGGAGCTCATGACCTCACCATTTTTCAGGTTTTGGAAGCGAGAAGGAACCACAAGAGCATTAAGAGAACTAGCTAATTCTGAAACACTTTGGAAGAACTTATTTGGAACTGTAGTGCTCATTGTACGTATGTGTTATGGATTATGTTAGTAAATATAGTTCTGAATGTATTTTGGCTCGGATATATGTAAGAACTTTATGGATACAGTTCAAGTATATATATAATGCATGTTTTAGATTGACCATCCCGAATTTTAGTTAGAGTTGGCTAAGAGCTTCCGCTGCTATCGCCTATGAACAAGTTAAGTATGGTTAAGAAGTTTAAATAGCCTTGTGGATGTTCCTTCTGGGACTTTCACGGCGGTGATGCGCCTGCTCCTTTGGGCGGGGCGTTACAAATTACCTGACAATACTATGTTTCTCATAATACATTCTCATAACATGGTTCCCTAAAAATTATTTTCACAAAAAGTGGGGTACCTCAGAGTAATTTTTTGTATTTTTTGGTGCAATAAAATAATGGACAATAGATCTTATTTTGCTCAGTCCCTCACAAGAAAACATACTTTCACTCTAATTTACCATCTCTATCATCATCTCCCTCTGCCACTATGGGATGTTTTTTTAATTTCTTTTTACGAAGAAGTTCTTCGCTAATTCCAAAAGGTTTTTAAATTTACTAAAACCAATTTCAAAGTACAAACCCTGAACCACCAAAGGATAAGTAGTTGAGATTCAATGCTGATTTATTTCTCATGTTATCACCTTACGAGAGTTAGGTCCTATAATAAAACCAACATCAATAGTTAGGGTGGTCAATCAAAATTAAGTAGAACATATCAGGATCGAAAAAATTAACGTCAAAAGGTGATAAGCGTATAAACCCCTCCAAAAATATCTATGCTTTTTGTTGTCTGTCTTCTTAGTTTTTTTCACGTATTTGTAGTAGCCTGCGCCTCATTCCATGTAGCCAACGGATTAAAAACAACGAAAAAAAGGACTTAAAGTATAGTGGTCACTTTAATTTGTGGAATAGAATGGCTTAACACATTCCCTTAACAATTCGGCTAGAAAACAAAACTGTGGAGTACAAGGGTCACATTGATGTATGGAACAGAGGCACACATAGATATACACACACACACACACACACACACACACACACACACATGTATATATACATATA
>NCQV01135545.1:4633-15049 GCA_002740545.1 Lophocereus schottii | reverse complement strand
AAAATTACAAAATTACAAAAATACAAATATTATGATAATTTAGAAAAAAAAGTTATCTAGTAAACTTTTTGGTGCAAGAATAATTAAATCTCACATAACACTTTACAAATAAATAAATAAATAAATAAATAAATTTTTTTTTAATTAAAAAGGGGAATGGGACTTGAAACTCTCCTTAAATGAGGGGAATCAAGTCCCACTAGAATGGGAAAAACTTAAAACCCTTAGGTATCAAGTCCCATACTCTTAGAGACTCAACCAAACAATGAGTATGAAAACTTGATACCTAAAGGTATCAAGTTCTATTCCTTTTCCTCCAACCAAACATACCCGATATCAAGTGGTATTCCTTTTCCTCCAACTAAACATGCCCTAAGTTTTTGATACAAATGCCACTAATAAGGGGCTATTAATTGCGATTGTTAGTTTGATGCCAACAATGATGGTTGCAACCATTAAATAAGACATTATTTGAAACACATACTTTTCAATTTAAAAGAAGTTAGAACCGTAAAAAGGCGTTAACAAAGATTTTGAAGTAGTCTTAAAGAGTTGGAACGATCTGGAATGAACCAAAAAGAGATGGAAGAAGTTTGAAAAACTCATGAATGAAGTTGTTTGAAAACTGGGACGAATTTGATAGGGTTAGAAAAGATTAAAATGAAAAGAATTGAAAGAAGTTGAAAAAGAAAATCATAAAGTTGAGAAAACATTTGTAAGGGCATGAATTTTTCAGCTTCAACGCTGCCTCCTCAACTCCTTGCTAGTCCTTTTAGCTGTTTCTATGACAACTCCTCCTAATTTTCCAACAGGTTTATCTATGCTACATCTGTTCGGTAAAATTAGGAGTTCAAGTAGCAGATAACAGTTCAGGTAGCGGATATCAATTTACATAGCGAATAGTATTTCTAATTTAGCTGTTAGTGGATAGCTGTTTGGATGAGCAGTTAAAATAAATGTGTTCGATAAATTTAGCTGTTGCGTTAGCTGACTAATGTAAATTGACATCAAATGATATAGATAATTTCTAAAGATAAAATTTTTACATGATATTTTTTGGCGAAAAATATGAAATGCTATTCTCGAATACAAAATGTTAATATTATTTACTTTTCAGAAACCCTGCTTAAAATGCTATATGTTAGTTGAAATGTTAGTCAAAACAGTATATTATTGAATGCTAAAAATTACCTAATAAGTGTATTGATTAAGTTAAAATATTAAACGTTATCCAAAATGCTGTCGCTAAACAAGTCTTATAACTCATTCTGATTCCTTCCGTTCCTTTTCTGCTACTTCCAACTCATTTCCACCTTCACTTGAAAAGAGTATGCCCTAGACCCTCAAGGCAACGTTTATCTCATCTGACTAACTTTTATGAGTGATTGGTCTTGTTCTATTTCACATTTTTTAGGATTTACTAAGAGTTTATATCTCCTTACAGCATCTTACATTTCCTTACAGCTCCTCACATCGTCTTACATCTCCTTACATCTCCTTCTATCTTCATACATCTTCTTACATCTCATAGATTTTCTATAATATTCATTTATTTTAGTTACAGAAATATGTATATTTTTTTAATGATACTACCAATATAGAAAATTTATAAATATCTTATAAACATAACATTTACATAAATATAAAAGCACAATATAACGATGTAAATTATATTTGAGTTTCGACATGAAATATATATTATTATAGATGACCATATATTTATTTATATTTAAAATTATTTACTTAAAATAGGAATTTATTTGAAGAGTAGTATTCAATTTTGTCAAAAAAATTTTTTTTTATACTTTGCTTATTCTATCAAACTAATATTCATATAAAAAATCTTGGACGAAATTTAATTCACCAAGTTTATGGGGATTAATGTATTTTATTGTTGTGTAATTAACTTAATTAAATATTTATTTTTAATAAGCATATTATTTTAATATTATTATTTTTCATCCAAAACGTTCATTATAAAACAAATTAGGCCCTATTTGGTGAGGAAAATTGGAATGGAATGGAATCAGGACTTGAATCTTGGGGGGTTGGGTATGGAACTTGAATTCTGAACTCAGTTATTTGGTGAAAATTAAAATGGAATCAGATCCCACTCCTAGCTGTTTGGTGAGTAGTTTTGGAATGAAATCAACTCTATTTTTATTTTAGAAATATTATATGCAAGTATGAATATTTATAATAATAATAATATTTACTATAATAACAATAATAATTACTATAATAATAAAAAATTACAATAATAATAATAATTATTATTATTGTTATTATTATAACAATAATTATTATTATTATTATAATATAATAATAATTATATAATAATAATACTTATTATTATTATTGTAATAACTATAATAATAATCATTATTATTATTATCATTATTATATAATAATAATAAAAATAATAATAATAATTTTTATATTATAATATTAATTACAATAATTACAATAATTATAATTATTATTATTATAATAATAATAATTATTATTATAATAATTATAATATTAATAATTACTATTGTTGTTATTATTATAATTATAATTATTGTTATTATTATATAATAATAATAATAATAATAACAATAATAATAATTATTATATAATAATTATTATTATTATTATAATATTATAATAATAATAATAATAATAATAATAATAATAATAATAATTATATAACAATAACAATAGTAATAATTATTATATTACAATAATAATAATTATAATAATTATTATTATTATAATAATTATTAATAATAATAATTATTATTATTATAATATAAATATTATTATATAATTATAATAATAATAATAATGATAATAATAATAATAATAACAACAACAACAACAACAACAACAATGTTGAACCCTGGGGATGAGAATTTGAAACCCCCCAATGATAGGAGGGTTCAAGTTCCAGGGGTTTATGGGGGAATTTGATCCCTCTAAGTATCAAGTTCTTTTTTTCAAATTTATTACCAAACATTAGAGAGTGGAACTTGAAACCTGAGGATTCAAGTCCCCAACCCTTTTTTGCTCACCAAACATTCCCTTATACTATATAACTCTTGAACAATTCAACAACTTCTTATATCCATCCTTATAACTCCTTACAGCTGCTTATATCTTCTTACAGCTACTTACACCTCCTTACAGCGCTCCTTACATCTCCTTACATCTATCTATCTATCTAAAACACAAAATAGAACAGGCGTATTATATGATTTATCTAACGACAATTACTGCTCCCTTGACTTTTGGAAGCATCTCAAATTTTTGAAAAACCAAAATCATAAGGGATCTACATTTATTACATCACTTGTTTGAATGAAAAACAATTTCTTTATTTCAAAAGAAAAAACTTTCAACAAGTCCTGGCTAACATTTATTTTAATTTATGGTATAGGGATTTAGTGACGCCATAAATTCTATTGTTATATTTTTGTCATGTCCCTCGATTTTTAACAAACATCGGATCATTATATTTCACACATTTGTATAGAGACTTACCGAAATTAAACAAACCTTATTACGGACGAACGGAGTAGACGTTTCAAAAGTTCAAACTGAAGACCTTTTTTCATTTCTAGTCCCGAAGCATCCCGACCAACCAAACAGGAATATAGGATAGCGTGGGAAACGTAAAAAACAAAGAAAAATAAAGAAAAAGCTGCGGTAGGCACTAGGTAAGGGAGGGTTACGTGTACGTGGCGAAGGAATTGAAATAAAAATATTATTAAATGGTCGACCCCATGCGTTCATTCCCCACGCGTGTACCATAAATTAAAAACGTGTTTGGCCAACAGCTGTGCGGCAACTCAGGTCAAAACAACCAAAAATGTGGCTAAAATAAAAAGTAGAGCTTAAAGAAAACTAGATGTAGTAAAACTGATTTTCTTTTTTATTTATTTTTTTGGTGCATTTAAATGGGCCAAGCCCTGAAAAAAATAAAAATAGAATTATATTACACCTCTAATCATCTGAGGTAAAGCCAACTCAAAAGGTCCTCATTCAAGATTTTAGCTAAAGCAGGGGGACTAACAAAAGAGATATCTGCAACTAGTTGAATTCCTTGATTAGCAAGTCAGCCTGTAACTCTATTAACCTCCATATAACAATGTTGGATCTGTACAGTCTAAAGCTCCCATGTAAGCATGGATTTACAATCCAAAATGAGATAGAAGTTAGGATGCAATTCCGGAATTTATTTACTAATTAAGTCACCCCTCAACTAACTTAGAATCGTCTTAGATTTCTATCTTGACACACCCTCTAGCAAGGTTAATAATTCGGCCTGACTGTAGTACAATATTGCCTTGAGTTTCTAAAACACACAAACTGATATTGATTCAAAATTTAAATAGGATAATTTAATTTTAAACAGGCCTGAATTTGATTTGATAAATGTTTTATGTATAATTGGTTTATTTATAGAAAATTATTGGATCAATCATTGAAAAACAAACACTTAATTTAAATCAAATAAACTGATTTAAATTTATATTCGATCATCTTGACTTCAATCTTAAAATAACGTATCTGGATATTTAAATTGAACTCATTTGTCGGGTCTACAGAAAACACCTGACCATATAAGCCCCCCACAGCTTTATCTCTAGTGACCCATGACCCATCTTAGCAGCAACACCAGCTGTATTACCTTCATCCTATTCCTACGAACCTTCCTGGCGCTTCCCAAGGCCACCAACCCAGTCCACCACCGCCTTCTAATCCCTATATAAATCCCAGCATTGATTCCCCAGATATCAACCTCACTCCAATCTGAATCACTAAAGATCATAAACTTGTAACAATTAAGATCATGGCAGTTCTTTCCTACTCTCTCCTTCTTTTTGGTTTTTTGATCACGGCCGCCTCAGCCGGTAACTTCAACCAGGACTTTGACCTCACTTGGGGCGATGGCCGTGCCAAGATCCTCGACGATGGCCAACTTCTTACGCTTACCCTTGACAAAATCTCCGGCTCCGGCTTTCGGTCTAAGAATGAGTATCTCTTTGGCAAGATCGACATGCAGCTTAAACTTGTTCCTGGTAACTCTGCTGGAACTGTAACCGCTTATTATGTAAGTTACTCTGCAGTGAATTCATTCACGTAATTTAATTTACTCAAATCTCTGCATATTCGTCTAGATGATTGGATGCGTATTTACCATGTCCGAAAGCGTAAAAAGTCAAGCTTGAATGACATAGATTATGACTTAGAATTACATCGCAAAAGTTCACGGTTATATTAATTATTCTAATATCTGTACCATTGGGTTACGTTTGTATGCAGTTATCGTCACAAGGAACGACCCATGATGAGATAGACTTTGAGTTCTTGGGAAATGTGAGTGGTCAACCATACACTCTCCACACCAATTTATTCAGCCAGGGCAAAGGTGGACGGGAGCAGCAATTTCGCCTTTGGTTCGACCCAACTGCTGACTTTCACACCTATTCCATCCTCTGGAATCCTCAAAGAATCATGTAAGTTCATGAATATAAACACCCAAATATCAACTTCATCATTTGTTTGATAGTAGAGAAAATGATCTGCGCGCAACTTGCTAATCATCTATTTGACACAACGTGGGTTTTGTTTAATTTTTCCTTTTATGGGATTATTTTTAGGAAGATCGATTTGAACCTCATTAGTATGGCGAAAAATGGTTTTATATAAGGTACTACATAATAGTCTTCTTCCCCAATCAATTTAACACAAATTCTTGTACGAGAGGTCTCACGAAAATTTATTGCGAGATTGCATACGTGGCAAGGCATTTTCCTTTTAAATTTATGTTGCATTTAATGAGTGTATGCGATATTTCACAACATAAGTCATCATGAGTCAGTCTTACACAAGGGCTACTATTAAATTAATAAAAATATTTCCAATAAAATGATAAATATTCTTGTTCCCCTAGATGTTTTATCTTGGCTTAAAACTATAATGCATGTATCTTATGCCAAACATCCCCTAAAACATAATCCGTGCTAGTATCTTATGGTACGTATTATTGCTCTATCTATTTCAGATTTTCTGTGGACGGGACTCCAATCAGAGAATTCAAGAATTTGGAGTCAATTGGTGTTCCATTTCCAAAGAGCCAACCAATGAGAATATACTCAAGCCTATGGAATGCCGATGATTGGGCAACACAAGGTGGGAGAGTCAAGACGGACTGGTCCAACGCTCCCTTTACAGCATCATACAGGAACTTCAACGCGAATGCTTGTGTTATGTCTAATGGTCAATCCTCCTGCAGCTCAAGCTCTAGCTCGAGCTCAGGCAATAATGCATGGTTGACACAACAGCTTGACAGTGCTGGTCAAGCCAGGATGAAATGGGTACAACAAAACTACATGATTTACAATTACTGCACTGACATTCACAGGTTCCCTCAAGGCCTTCCCATAGAGTGCACTGTTACCAGTCCCTAGACAGAGTGACTAGTGCAGAGGTTATTTAAATTCTCTCGTTTGTGATCTTGTCAGTCAAATTGTTTTCTCTGTTGTTGTTGTTTGTATAGTATTAGGATATACCCAACGTAATACCTGTATGTGTGAACAAATGATAGTATTATATTGCATGTCAAGCTGTTTCCTTCCAAGTTCCAAGCGAGGTTGACTACGCGCTGCAATTTCTGTGCTTCATATTCGTTCATATAGGGCTAGATAAAATTATGTAGAAAGATGAATTCCTTCTTGTAAGATATTTTCTAAGTGTCTTGTTTTAGTTTAAAAATCATATTATCATATTTTTAAATTGAAAAAATGCTATGATTAAAATGTGAAAGCATATTACAACTTATAAATTACATAAAATCGACTTTTTATCCATAATCTACTACATTTCTAAAATACGCATGTCATATGCCCGCACAAGTAGGATTGATCCAATTAAAGTATCATTCAATACTTTTCCGACATAACCAACAAATATTTCAACTTATCAATCATATAATTAAACATAATCATTGAAAATTCACGTCTTTATTATAAAACCTGTTAATTTAGGATGAGGTAAGACATTTAAAAATGTCTTGCAATAAGACATATATCATTATCTTGAAATTAAAATCTAAATAAAAAGCCACATTTTAAAGTTTACTTAAGTTAAGCGAGTGAGATGGTGAAATATAGCAATCTTGTCTTTAAATTACATGAGAGATTATTTCTATTGAACCAAAACTTATAACTTTTAATTTTAATTGGCTACATTTGTAAATAAATTTCGAAAGTCAAAAATCTATTTGATGTTGAATTCCTTGCCAACAACAAAAGTTGAAATGGAAAACACACTTAAATCAGAATGATCCTATTCATATTGATCAATAACGGTGTTAAAAAGTGCACAAATTCATCCATACCATTGGAAATATATTTTTTTGAAGAACGTAGAAGATAGGAGTAGTTTTTGGTTATGATTATAATGAAAGAATAAAATATATTAATTAGGATTCTAAGAAAGAAGAGATAAAAGTTATGAGAAAGGATGCTTTGTATTACTTAATGCTTGGCTTCCCTTTTTTTTTTTTCCGCGTGTTTTGTTCGTTTTTTGAATAATCCAAGGATAACATTAGAACATAGTAGGAATATATATCCACTTATACCTTTTCTATCATCTACATATCAGCCTTTGTCATTATCTTATACACATCTTCAACGTTTTAAAACACATACTAACGCGCCTACTACACCGCAAAAGGCTTTGGTGCACTGGATATTTCACTTGCACAGCCATGCGTATGCCAACCACTGTGACCAATAGGAGTATCCTGTATCCGCGGTTGCCGAAGATATTTGCAAATCATTTTCCAAACACGATGCTTTTTTAGGAAAATTATTTTATTCCTACGAAATGTTGTCGTAAGCTATCCCTCCGTTAGAGAATATTCTATAGCATTCAACATCCGTCAATGAATACATAAATTTTATATTATGTTTTTCCCTTAAAAGAAATTCTAGTATTGGACAAGTGTCATGCAATTTATATGTTTATTATTCGAAAACTTTTATAAATTTTTATATTGCATGTTAAATCGTTTTTGTACTAACCACAACATCCGGAGCATCGGCACCAACAATATAGACACGCATCTAGTGTAAAGTAAGTGTGATATAGGATGATATATATAGTCTAACTTTCAGCCATTAGTTTCATTTTTCAATGAATAATAAGATGAGTTAATTTTAAAAGGGAAACACTCACTATTAACTAAGGACTACCCAATATACTACACGTATATGTATATAGAACATCCACTAATTACTGAGTATCACACCACCCATGCATGTCCAGGCATGTAACACCGCAACAAGCAAAATGGCACTTGGGACGTGTTCGGCAACAGCGTTTTGGATAGCGTTTGGTGTGTTGATTAAGTCAATACACTCATCACATAATTTTTAGTGTTCGGTAACGTAGTGTTTTGACTAGCATTTCAAGTAGTGTTTAGCGTTTTAAGTAGCTTTTTTGAAAAACTAATAGTATTAACGTTTTTCATTCAAAAGTGGTGTTTCATATTTTTTTTACCAAAAATTACTCTTTGGAAATTTTATCTTTGGAAATTATCTATATCCTTTTATATCAATTTACATTAATCAGTTAATCCAACAGCTAAATTTACCGAACACATTTTATTCAACTGCTCTTTTAAACAGCTATCCACTAACAGCTAAATTAGAAACGCTATCCGCTACCTGAACAGCTATCGGCTGCCTAAACCGCTATTCGCTACTTGAATCGCTAATTTTACCGAACAGGACCTTGATCAACTTCTTTTATCATGCTAAGTATGCATGGCAATTCGACTTCTTTTATCATATTAGCCTCAATTAATGTTGTCATTACAATTTTTCAATAATCGACCTTTAGGTTTTGTTTGGTCCTTAGAAAATTTGATGGAAAGAGAAATTGGAAGAAAAAAATGTTAAGGAAAAAAAAGTTAGGAGAAAATGAGTTTTTTTCCTCTTATTTGGATTGAAGAAAAAATACAAAACTTTAGATGAGAAATTTGATTGTTGATAAACTACTTTGATCATGCTGATGTTATCTAAGTAATGTGAGGTTATAAAGGTGGGAAATTTTTCTCAAACTTTCCTTGCAATTTTATGAGGGAAATTTTATCACTTGTTTCTAACAATTTTTCTACCTAACTTTCCTCCATATTTTTTTTTTTTTGTGATTTTATCAAAACCAAACATAAGAAAAAAAAAAATTACTTTCTCAATTTTTTTTCTTTCCATCAAAATTTTCAAGGTCCAAACAAAGGCTTATAGTATATTGTCTGATGTCACTGGCTTCTATTGAGATGGGGCTTAGTTGATCCATATCCCCACCTCCCAAATTATCCAAGTCAACAAACACAATAACAAGGGTAAAATAAAGAAAATTTATTCGGATGGATTCAAAATGTGGCAACCTCGTAATAAAATAATTGTATTGGAAAGTCTATCGAAGTTGGCAAATCACCTTTTTAGCCCGTGATAACCGCAATATTAAACGCGATTGTTATGTTATAGCAATTTTACCGTAACATATTCGAAACTGAGCACAATTATAACTGAAATCATGTTTTGGATCATTGCCAAGGTAGGCTAGTGTATGTGGGAAAGGAAATAAAACTTTGGATGCTTTATCCGAAGCATTGATAGCTGAGGTGAGCACCATAAATTAAAAATATATATGCTTTGCCAAACAGCTATGCGGCAGCTCAAGTCAAAGGTAAGCCAAAAAACAATTTAGAAAGGGAGTCAAATGAGCGCACCTGACCTGACCGTCTACCTTATCTCTAATGAAGTGGTGCGGCTAGTGCCTCCATCCCACAGGCAAAATCAGCTTTATGCATTTCACCTTCCATGGCTTCTCTGAACCTTCCTATGCGCGTTTTCCATGCCCACCTGCTTTCTCCACCACCGTCCTTATCCTCATATAAATCCCAGCATTGAATTCCAAATATGGATGGGCGATGGGTCGGATACCTATTGGACAAAGTGGGTTGACCTTTTTAAAATAGAGTTGATAATAGATCAGATCAATAATGGGTCACCCCATTAAAGCATATTAACAGGTTAGATTAGGTGAACCCATTAACGGTCCATTTAGTGAACCATTACTTTTTGAACCTACTTGCCATAATAATTTATATGCGACAATTAGTTAGAGTTAGTACCAACGTTTTATACATAACAACAATTATTATACTAAATTTTTTTGTGTAAATTTGTTTTATTTTAAAACGGGTCAAAAGTAGGTCGCCCATGAGCTGACCTGACCCATTTATTTATATAAAAGGCCCTTCCCAACCCAAATCGTTAGCGGGCCTACCATGACCGATCGACCTGCTTTGTAAATGGGCATACCATAACTCAACCCAACTCGATCTATTGCCCACCC
>NCQV01135534.1:0-10890 GCA_002740545.1 Lophocereus schottii | reverse complement strand
TACTTCACCCTTTTACCCACCCAATTTACCCACGAAAAGAACAGAGCCTAAGAACCTAGCTGTTAAAAGCTCGTCAAGGTTTTTGAATGTCCGCGAATAAAACCTGTTTTAAAATGTTTTAAAGAGAATCGTAGATTTGAAGTGAGAAAGCTCCTTCTGTTCCAAAATAGGCTCTTGCATAGTTTCTTGCCCATGTTACATCAATCCTTGTAGTACCGCTATCAAAACCAATTGCTTTACTGTAGGTGGGGCTAAGTTAGATATATTGTGGGAAGCAGGGACACTCCTCTTATTATGGAAACCGATTGCTTACTTTGAGACTGTTGGTGGGGTTAAGTTAGATATATTGTGGGAAGCACAGACACATGTCAGACACCAAGAGTGCTTTGTCTTGAACAGTTAATGTTTTAATAATGTCACGCTTGTAGGACACACATGTCAAGAGCAATTTTGTAATTTGCTGACATTCAAACAGGGCCTTATCTACAGCCAATAATACAAATATTAATAACAATGTTAGTCAAATAATTGTATGATGCATGTCTGCTATATTAACTTGTCTGTTTGAAATATCATATGTTAGTGTTTTCATTTGGCATCATGTGGGCACCACATATCAATGTCTATGCTTCTTAGGTGTATCCAAACTTATCCCTCTCGTAGAAATTGTGGGAAACAGTTTTGCGAACCTTGATTGGAAAGGCATTGGACTATCTTGCTAGTTTCTAGCAAATGAGAAGCAAACAATAATTTAATGACATATTTGATTTGGTCTGTTTTTAATCAAAGTGTAAAATATTGTCCAAACCGGTGCCTTCTTAAGCTCCATGGAAAACAGATCCTTGTAAAGCCGGCAAAGTAACTCTTTAAATTCGACATTAAGATCTGCACTAGATGATGGGAATGACGTAGCATTTTAAAAAGCTCTGATTGAACCTGTGTCTCTGATGTCATGCAAAGAGTTATGTGAACATAGTAGTCCATCAACTAGCTAGGGTCAATGTGGGGGTTGAGAGAAAAATATGAGGGAATGTTTGTGCCTTTTAAATTTGGTGCTATGCATTCATGGATCCTCTTGCAATCTAATAAAAGGCAGTTGTTGGAAATCCCAAAAAATGGGTTCTTAACCTGGAATCTCTGCCTACAGAAAACCATTGAGACATGGCCACAACTAATTCCTGCAAAGCATGCGAAAATCATTGAACAGTAAATGCTCACGGTAGGGGAAATGAGAAAATATAAATATGCTTGTGTCCTCATCTATATACAACAAGGTAGTTGGAGTTGCAGAAAGGCCTCTGTTTCTTTTTTAAGAATGGTGTTCCAGGTAAATTCCTTCAGCTCTTTCTTAAATTATGAAGGCTGGTAATCTGGTATATTGTAATCCAAGGGAAGATTTTGCTGCAGCTATACCAAGGAAAGCTTGGAAGATGGATTATGTGAGATCTACCTGTAATTGTCTGTGGTTGGGCAATGGTTTTTGAGCAAAGTTCTTGATCTTGAAGAAGTATCGTTGGGCATGCTTTCAAAAGACTGTTGCTAAATATATGGGAGGATTGTGTGGCTAAAGCCAGAGAGCTATTTGCATATGCTTGCTGTCAAGGCTGACTAGTTTTGAGTTTTGACACTCTTCCTGCTTTATTATGTGGAGGACTTGAATGCATATCCTATTTTAACTATCTAAGCAAAAAGTTTTTGTAGTTTCCCATGACTGCACAATAGTAGAGTGCTGGCTGTGAAATCAAAAGGCCAGAATGAGAAGTTCTTGCAACTATATTCCTATGGGCAATGCAGTAGTTCATGCAGAGATGAGCTTGTGAAGGATCAATTTATGGCTTAGCTCAGTATAAATGCCCCTAGGATCTTCAGGAAGTTCAAGAGTGTAGGCCATTGGATGCAGCGGGAGCAAGCGTCAAATTTTGGAAATAATGATTTACTAGAAAATACTTCCAGTGTTGCATTGACATCTTATCCAAGCCTGGGAGCACTTTGTTGCGTACTGGGGAAGGTTGATTAAAGCTTGACAAGAATTGTGCTTCTAATTGAGAGGTTATTGTGGGACTTGTGAAGGTATGTTTGGGATCCTATATTTAAAGGACAATTGAGAACCCCAAATGAGGGTTTTTCTTGGAAATATAATTTTCCTTTACACAATTTATAGTAAATATTGTCAACTTCTCATTTTTGAACGATTGTTTTTAGCCTGAGTCTCAGTTGCTATAGCATGATCATTGATCAGCTCCTAGAGTAGAAGATATGAAGCCTGATTGACAGTTGATATTTTCCGTATAGAGGAGCTTAGCAGTGTACTTTATGTTCTAAAAGTCTCAGATATGCCAATTGAGATCTTATGTAGTACCCCAAAAGTATGCTAAGTGTATCGCACCACCAAAGGACGTGATAAGTGAGACGTGTTGTGGAATGTCTTGTCCAAAGGGTCTTTTGTAACAGTTTACAGTGTACTTATTACCGACACGTTGGAGAAATCAAAAACCATTTCTCTTCTAATTAGCTAAGAATGATACCAGATGGGACAACACAAGGTGTGAGGAGGCTATGAACAAAAATGGTCATGCCATCCAGCCATCTTGAAATCAAGAGCTAACAAGTGCTCTTACAATGGAGTGCTTGGCTCCAACCGTAGAGCAGTCTGGAAAAGGAAATTCTAGCTCTTGATACAATGCTGTTACCGTCAAAGTTCATAGCTTCTTTCCCATTTGTATCACCAGATTATCGAAAAATCAATTTCAGTTATTTTGCCCTCTTCATGCTTCTTTCCCAAGCCATTGGTTTTTTCGTCGTTCTAGGTGGACCGGACAACCCCCCAACTAGTGATAAATGAAATGCCAAAGACAGAGACTTTAGGAGAGAAACGAGAAGGTGATAACTTTATTTTTTCTGCTCTTTCCAAAGCCTATATGGCGTAAATTCTAAATAGTTTGAATATTCTTTGTAAGCACATTGTGTGCAGGTATCTTATCCTTGATTCTTCAGAGTTCTCAAAGTAAAGAATTAGCCTCAAGTAGAACCTCGGAGTTTTGTGAGGCCTCATGAGGGAAGTTGAAGCTCTTCGCAGAAAAAAGGCTCTACTGTCCTGTAGCCAACTTGGTAAGTCATTCCCTTTAGGTTGATATTTTTCCTTTCAAGCAGCTCCATTAATATGTAAAGTGCATCACCTTCCCTATCATTCAGAAAACGAAAAGAAGTCTACTATAGCTTCTGACATCTGAGTTCCATTCTGTGCTTTTGTGAAGAAGTCATCTTAAAAGCACTGGTTGATAAACTTCATAGGTTAATCTTCACTCCAATAACGTGAAAAAACATATTGGCTTATAATGCCGTAAAGCAATCAAAATTGCTTTCAAACATGGCCTCAAATGAGGATTATACCTATGGTACAGGTCCCATTCCACTGTGTTCCTTTTCTCCTTGAATTTAAAGTAATTGAAGGAGTCTTAAAGATTTTTAACCTACGCTTGCTGTATTTTTTATCATTATTATTTTTTTAAAAAATCCATATGGATACCTCACGTAATCTTTCTTGGAACCCCCGGCCCGGGGGGGGGGGGAGTGGTTGGAGATGCGATGGCCTTGCTCCTAAATTGAAGGCGTGTCAATCCCTCGCCTAAAAACCCTGAATTGTAGAGAGGCCCTAAATTAAGAAACCAGGGATTGCCTACAACTCCATATAGAGCTTGCATGGAGAGTTTTGGGGATAATATTAGGGAGGCATTTTTCTTTGATCCGCTATTATTCATGCTAAAAGAATTGCTAAGATTGACTTTTTTAACTATGCAAAGAAGGGGCATAACTTGATCTGTTTGATAAATGGGTTTAAAATCCGCAATTGGTAATGCTTCATTACTAGCAGTGGCGAAGTTAGGAATTTGAGGAACGTGGGTTGGAAATAAATTGGTGGTTGTGGTTGAATGACATCAGTCCACATTTCCCATTCAATGATGAAATTTGGGATTCAAAACTTGAAATGAATATTTCTTAATTATCTTTTTGAAATATCTTTGTATTTTGGGCTAGAATTCAAATGAACCCACAAATTAAACAATTTTAGAATTGAAAATGGAAAATTAAACTCATAAATTAAAACTAAAAATGCAAATTAAGCTCAAATTAAACGATTAAGCAACAATTGAATTATTGAGGTCAATTGAAGTGTTATCTTTTTGAAATATCTATATGCTTTGACTTAGAATTGAAATTAAATCCACAAATTAAACAACTTTAAAATTGAAAATGGCAAATTAAACTCATGAATTAAACTAAAAAAAGAAAATTAATCTACAAATTAAAGGATTAAACAAGAAATTAAAGTCATTTTTTTTTGGTCCAACAAATTAAAGTCATTAACTTAATGAACTGGAATTAGTAAATTTTAAACTTCAAATTTAGAGATGGCAAGACCCACGGCCACTGACACCACATGCGGAGGGCTCACGCTCACTAGTTCACGGCGGACGTCCGATTTGGCGGTGGCAGCAACATTGAAAAATTCAAAACAATCAAACAGCGTTGAAAAATACAAAATAGTCAAAAATGCGAGAAGTAGGACTCGAACCTACAACTTCTCGAACAAAGAGGTAAGAACAGTAAGGCGGCGCTCTAAGCCACACACTTCTCGGTTATCCCATTGCCATATTTTTAATTTATGTGTAGCCTTTTTCTTTTAGATTTACCGTATTTTTTGTTTTGGTTTGGGGGGAGGGCCGTCCGTTGACTCCACCGACACCACACACTCTCCGCCCCAAATTACTAGGTAACTTGATTTTGATCAATTCACAAGCTTATGGAAAAGCTGAGCCAAGTGACTTGATTGTAATATATTTACTGCTCCACTTATTTAACTTTGGCCCATAAAAAGTAAAAAAGAAAAGAAAAAAAAGAAAAGCTAGGGATCACATTGTTAATATGTTCTACATATATGAATTAGTAGATAAAGCAGTCACCTGAAGATTCTGAACACGAGCCTTTTGGCTAAAGAGGTTGGAGCAGGCATTTTTTTGTCAAAACTCTGAATGTCAATTTAACCTAGTTAGGGATCGGTGGCACATCATGGGCTGTATAATTAAATGGACCAATAGTTGCTTTGTTTCACTTGTAGTCTTTGTCACTTAATGATGCATGCTAGATGTGCTGGCCATAGTTAGATATTTCTTGCCCTATTTTGTCAGTGCAGCTTCAAAGCACTACTTGGAGAGATTCATTAACAGGAGGGGCTCTAGTTCCATATTTCCTGCCCGCAAGAATAAAACAATTGCTCTTAATTGAAATACTTTATACAGACAACTTTCTTGCGGATGAAACCCTTCATTGTGAAGTTTCAGGCCTATAACCTTGTGGACTAAGATGGAATGTCTAGCTGAATCATCTGCGATTTGTTTGTTGTGAACTAATGGTCTCGGGTCCAATGTAAAGAGCTAGATTCAGATAATAACAGAGGAACTCAGTTACTGTATAATTGGGTAACTTTATTAGTTTTAAGAAATAATTGTACTTTGTGATCTCATTTTATTTTTGGATTCATGTTAGCGGCAATTTCTAAGAGGTGGAGCTTGAATATTAGCTTTGTCATGCTTGGGAAAGTAATATTTTAGCTATGTTAGGGTACTTTTATACTTTTCTTATCCTACTTGTAATCTTGGGGCTATAATTGCTTTCATTGTGTGTTATTTTCAGTATTTATTGGGAAAGAAACATGTGTCTTGTTTGTTTGGAAAAGTTCTTCTCGTCTCTGCAATTTAATCGAAATTAGTCTGGCTATATTTGAACCTTGGACCGCGCTCTTGGTAAGACCTTAGCTGTGTAGGTTTGGTTTGTTTTGTATGCAGGACTGTAGGGCCATAGGCAATTGGTGGGTGCTTAATGTCTATACAGCAGCGGCTGTTGTGGATATCTGCTGCGTCCAGCTTATGATCGTGACTCATGCATACTAGAAAAAGTGAATTTGTGGCGTCATTTCAATAATATGCTTTCTCACAAAAGAAAAATAGAAAATGGGAACTTCTGTATGTGTATTTCGCCTTTGAGATGTAGCAGGGGAGTCAATTTTAATTTGTGGCAATGATCTATGGATTTTTTTGAGAACATGTTGACTTTCAAAATAATCTGATGCATTATTCCTGCATTCTGTTGAGCTGTTGTTGGTTTGGGTTGCTGTTGCTTGGCTGCAATGGCGTTTATTTTCTGAAGATATCTATTAAGTATTGTTGGCAGCCTTACTTATTTTCATCTTGATTATTTTGCTTTGGTTACAGAACCTTCTCCCTTGCACACTACTACCCCTGTAGAGAAATGTACGCTTAAACTGGTTGATGAATATAACCACATGTTGTGCCAGGCCACAAAACCTTTGTCAACCTTCTTGGAATACATCACGTAAGTAGACTTAATTCGATTATGTATGTATACTTAATAAGGTGTGTGAGTGTGTTGGCTTCCGTATTTTGTACCAGGCTATAAATTTGGACAAGTTGTTTTCAGTACTTTCCTCGTGCTTGTACCTTAGAATTTGGCTGTACTACATATCATTTTATGTGAATGTGTTGAGCTCCTTGTTTGCTCTTCATTATTTTTTTTTTCCCCGCTTCTGTGCTGAGCTTGGCCAGCCAAAACAAATGCACGATTGTCTCACTTGTCGGGATTTATTATATGCGTCTTTCCACTCCGTGTTTGGGGAAAAATTATGTCATGCTAGATTATCTCAAATATTTTTGTTATCCATGCCTTCCTCACATGGCCCAAATGAGGGTTTTTTTTGGGGTCTCTGGGCATTTGGGATTTCACACTGTCTCTATTTTTTTTTTTCTAATAATGTTGATACAGGTGCTACCATGCTATTGACAAGTGGCTTAATTAATTAGGTTTGCTGTTTGGTCTTTATTAGCTAAGTTTTAACTGTTAAGTGATTGCATGCCAACGTTTTTGCAGTTTGACAGTATATACTGAGAGCAAAGCCAATGATGGCCCATTTTTTGGCTCACTAGTTGGATCCTACGATTGCCACATCAACCCTCTCTTCAACTTTTTGCTTCACATTCCTCACTCTCTCCGATGGCAGGATCACCACTTTCTCTTACCAAATAAAATAATACCTTTGGACCCAATACCTAATCATATTTAATTGTTTGAGTTTTATTTTTTTTTGTTTAGTTGGTTATTTGGTTTAATTATTTTTAGGGAAAATAATTTGGACATAATAATTTGGTAACACAACAAATTGAAGTGTCATAAATTTTTTGAAAAGAACAGTGCAATAGTTTGAATTAAAAAATTGACACATGACTAAATATAGAAATTACAAGAGTTCGATAAATAAATTAAAAAAGATACGTTGGTTGACATTAAACGAAATAAAAATTACAATACGTGAACAATTTAAAATAAATTTCAATATGATGATGAATGAAGACAACTAATAATTACCTTGCTTTCATTTTTTTTTTTTGGGTTAGTTATTCGGGTATAACTTTTTTTGGAAAAAAATAATGTGCACGTATAATTATCATACACAACTAATTACAGGGTCATAATTGTTATTAAAAAACACAAGAGTTTGAAAAAAAAACACACATGCATGAAATTAGAAATTACAAGAGTCCGATAGTAAAACAAAAATAAGATACATTGGTTGACATGGATGACAAAAAATTACAATTGTTGAACAATTTAAAAAAATTACAATATGAAGATCAATCAATTATCCTCTCTGCCGTCGACCTGAATTTCGCTTCCATGTTTCCTCAATCAAGTCCGCTTGAAGAGTTAAATGTGTATTGGAGTTGCGAACTTGGTATGGTCGTTGAAAGTACGTCTCATAGCATGGATGATGATCATGGTTAACAATCGGCTCCGAGACAGTTCCCTCAACAATGTCGTAGTCAAATGCAAGCTTATAGTTGTTCTGCTCGTCTTCCATAATCATGTTATGGAGTATCACACATGTTCTAATAATAATACCAATTTCTCTTTGATCCATCAGACGAGCGAGGCCACGTACAATGGCAAATCGAGCTTGTAACAAACGGACTGCTCACTCAACATCCTTCCATACTAATTCTTGACATTCTGCGAAAAGTTTTTTCTCCGACCCTTGGGAAAGTGGGATAGTTTTAATAAATGTCGCCCATTGTGAATAAATTCCATCTAAAAGATAGTATCCTATGTTGTACTGATGCTCATTGATGACATACTCACATTTAGGAGCACGATCCTCGTACATCTCTTGGAAAACCGGTGAGTGATCAATGATGTTGATGTCATTGGTATTTCCAGGCAACCCAAAGAGCGCATGTCATATCCAAAGGTCATATGATGCAACGGCTTCAAGGATGATTGTTGTCACCTTGTAAACTTGCTTTTGAAATGATGTACTCCAAGTCGTTGGACAATTCTTTCACTCCCAATGCATGCAGTCTATGCTTCCCAATGTACCGGAAAAATCACGGGCTTCAGCAACTTGCAGTAAGCGACTAACATCAGTTTGATTTGGTTTTCTCAAGTACTGCTCCCCGAATATCTCAACGATGCATGAGGCGAACTTTTTCAGGCATTAAATTGCGGTGCTCGCATCAATCTTCAAGTACTCATCAACGCAATCAGCTACTACACCATAGGCAAGCATTCGCATGGTTGCGATACATTTGGTTAATGGCGACAACCCACTTTTTCGAACCGTATCGTACCTTGCCTGAAAGTACTCTGAATGATTGCCGAGTGCTTCCACAATGCAGAGAAATAAGTGCCTCTACATTCTGAATCTACGTCCAAAATGATGTTCATTGTACAATGAATCTTCGGCGAAGTAGTCTTGGTATAAGCGGTTGTGGGTAGCTTCTCTATATCTTTTAATACATCTCTTTTTCATCTAAGGCGTAGATGTCGATGGCGTCATCTCTATTCCTACTTGCCTAAGTTGCACGGGGAATATCATTTGTTGTTGCACTCGTTGTTAACATTGGACTTACACCCCCATGACGGGGATCATAACATCATCATCTAATGAATAAGTGGATGATGAGGAGGACACGGATTCCTCCTCAATAGGTAGCATGTCCACATTAAAATTATCCATTACAAATGGCATGCGCAACATAATAATGATTATACGTTAATGTACATAGGAGTAACCATTTTTATTAAACAATAGTAGGCACACCCATTTTGCATAACTTCATAACATAACATGATTATACCAAACTCATGTCTAATACAACACATGAAAAACAAAAGCCATATAGTAAGCTATTACAACATACGATGAGATACATAGTTCTTGTAATTTACAACATTAGGGGGGAGGGAAGACATATTACTGATGTGACGATGAGCTTCCATATCTCCTTTGCATTATTTTCGCTTTCCTTTGCTCGTGGTAAGCCACTTATTCAGGAGTCATTGTGGAGGCGTCGATCATCATTATTCTATCCTCCTCTCTCCTCAGTTTTACTTCCCTCGTCATCATTTTCTGAGCTTTGTCTTGTTTTGCTGTGATGATGAAATCTTTGAACATTTCATTCATATCAGTGTTGGAAGTCTTTATCTCTTTCAACTCAGTTGTCACTAGATCAACTACAGTGTTCGCCTTTGGTTCATCCTTCTCTTTGTGGCTTTCTGGCCTTCAGGTCTTTCACTCCCGCCGACACCTTTATCTCCAGCCTCTTCAGTGTCGGGTTTGGATCTTTTTGACGATCCTGATCCTGACCCTGACTTAGGTGGGTCACATGTCGCTCGCCATTTTGGCTGGTCCTTGAGCATCTCATACCAATACTCCAACTCAAACTTTTTCGTTGTACGCTCAGTGTACAATCTGTGGGCCTCTTGCAGAATCTTCGCATCATTCCACCAACTGTGAATACTACGTTCCACTTCGAGCATGATACATGTCCATTTATTGACTATTGGGGCGCACCGAAATCATCGACTGTAACAAGTTTTTGAAGTTCATACTAATGGCCCCGTGGACGGTACTCATTAAAAGTCAAGGTCAACCTATTCCAAAAGCTATCTTTCCTTTGGTCAGCCCTAATAATAGGATCTGTGCCTGCATTTATCCATGCCCTAATAAGCTGTTGATCTTCATCAATTTTCCACTTTTTCGCCCCACCAACTGTAACTCCCATTACTTCCTCCACGTCCCCCTCATCAGTACTTGCCTCAATACTTGTCTCAGACTGCCCCAACCTGACCAGTGATCCTGCCAGTGTGGATGAGGGGGTGGAGTTGCTCCTCGCAAAAAGATAATTTGGATGACGAGGTGGCGGTGTATGGTAAGGAGGGTAGTAAGGGTATTCATTCCCGTGCACATTGAAAGGTTCGTTATGTGTTGATGTGTAATATGGTAGCGGACATGGTCGAGGATTCTGACTTGAACTGCTCGGAATCCTCGAGCTAAGGTGGCGTGGGTAATATGGATGATGCGGATGATGGTGGTTGTTTTGTGGCACATAGGCAGGTAAGAGACACGACGATTGTGTGTGAGAATTGGGGTAGCACTATTACCCCCCCACTTGGGGTGAATTTTCAAGTAAGCTCATAAAGGACGGTTGATTGTTAGGGTCCATATTTTAGATGAGATTACTACCTATAAATTTATATTAATCATATTAATGAGTGCCTCAAGTAACATGTTCATTTTAATTATCATATATATTTAACATGTTCATTTTAATTTGTTGGTAGCATATACTAAAAAAAAAGAAAACCATTTACTTTATCAAGTAACATGTTAATTTTAGTTATCATATACATTAACATATTCATATTAATTATCATATACATTAACATGTTCATTTTTAATTTTTAATAACATATAATTTAAAAAAAGGAAACTATTCACTTCATCAAATAACATGTTGATTTTAATTTTTAATAACTTGT
>NCQV01135532.1:15626-33937 GCA_002740545.1 Lophocereus schottii | reverse complement strand
ATGTATGTATGTATAATGTTAGGTCCAACGTCAAGTATATTGGGCAAGTACTTAACATTCATAAGTGAATACTAGCGTTGAAGAAGCAAAAAAAAATATATATCATCTATGTATGACAAATAAGCTATCGTGTTAATTATTTAATGAGTTACAGTAACAATATGACTCAGTAGTAGTACAGACAAAATGAATGGTACCCATAAAGTTCCAAAAGTTAGATACTAAACATAATTAAAAATAAATTTTTATTATCCACTACATTAAAAATAAAAACTATTATCATCCAAAAATCCTAAAATAGAACCAAGTTAGTCATAAAATCAAATACCAAGTTTGTATCGCTCCATGATCGGTAACCTAGTGATAGAGTATTTGGTTTCCATAAGAAAGAACAAGTTTAGATATTCCCTAAATTGCGTGCATGTGTAAATTTATCAACTCAAGAGGAACAAAATATCAGCTATGTATCTGAAATGAAATAACATTACTAACAGATTTTTGAATCTCTTTATTATAATAACCATCAAAGTGGTGGTCTATGAAATGACTTAGACCTACCTTCCTATACAGAATCGTGGTTCCAACTTTCACTAGAGGCATCATAGAATTTTTCCCTCCCTTGCTCCTCATTTCCTCTCCCTTGTTTATCTTCACCTAAGATGTCTGCATGAGATATGAGTCTTCAGGTGGGTTTACTTTCCATTTAAAAAGATAATAAAAATTAAAAAGTTACGATCCTGTATGATATGTTCGAGATCAAAATGACATTTTACGCCTAAAATTTCACCTAGACATAAACTTTTAATAATCATTCATTGAGTATTTTTATTTATATTTTGTGTTTTTTGAAAATGAATCAAGCCAATGTGAGTAATCTCGAAGCTTTCAAGGTTTAATGAGTGAAACCATGTAAAAAGGAGGAATGGGATTCAAGCTCAAGAAGATCAGGAAGAAGTTAAAGAAGACTAGTGCCAATTTGGCATGACTATACCACTTTTATTGCTTCGAGTCTGTAATAGGACCCCTTCAACCTCATTTGTGAATTAAGAAATAGGTTTAGCTTAATTTGGGGTTAGCATAGAGCATACCTAGTCTGCAGCCAAATAATCTTTAAAATTTAATGCAAGCTGTAGTTTTTGTTTGATTTAATGGCTTTCTCTCTCTAGTTTCTTGCAAATTTATCTTTGTTCTTCAAGTTTCTCGCTCAAATTTCATGTTTTTTTTGAATTACTCGAGTTCATGCTTTGAATTGGTTTAATGTTGCTTTGATATTGATGCTTTGCCTGTTAATCACATTCAATCTCTCTCCTATTATTCTCTAGAATTTTCAAATTATAACCTCTTTTAGACTCCCCTTCAAGTTAGAGTTTTAAATCCATTTGAAAGTTATTGGGATTTCTTTAATCATAAGCTAGATTACTTGATATAAGTGGAGTTTCTTCACAAATTTCTCCCCTTGCCCAAAGTTTGTAGGTCAAAGTCCATTTTTTTAAACATACTAAGTAACTTTTACTTGCTTTCTTCTCTTACATAGCAGATTTAGTGTTTTTCTAGTTAAACTTGATGCTTTATTAATGAGTTGAAGGTTACAAGTAGTTTGTGTTGTTTTTATTAGCCATTTTCTTGTTTAGATGAGTTTAGTTGTTTAGAATTAGCATTTGATTTTTTTCTTAATTAGTGTTATATTTAGTTAATTTAAGCTTTTCGCTACTGATTAGTACAGATGTGAGCCACATTAAGTAATAAGTCTAGAGGGTTGACAAAAAATTAGGTCAAATTTTTTCCCTAGTGTTTTTGTGCTTATTTTGATAATTATGTGTGTTAGATTATTTTATCATGATTTCTTATTTTTCTCTTGTTAAAACCCAAAAATCCTTAAAAAAATTGAATAATTTGAAAATTTTAAAAATATGGTGGCTTTCTGTTTGCCCTATATGCGCAAGAGTTGTTTTATAGATATTGGAATCGTTTGGATGTTTAGCATACTCAATGTGCTCATTATGGCTAGTCATATGGAAAATGAGAATTTTTTGGTGGTGTTTGATAAGAGCATGAATCATGAAATCAATGCTCTTTTACAGTATTGGGTTTTCATTCCAAAAGTGCATATGAACCTTAAGATATGCTTAAGTTGTTGGTTAGGGATACTCAAAAGTTTAAGGAGGTTTGTTGTGCCTTCGAGATGTTTTTCCCAAACCCATGTGTTTTTCATAAAATATCATATTACAACTAACAATTGTGGATTCTTGTACCCCCTTCCCTCTCAATACCTAGAATGTGTTCAACTTGTATGTGATTCCTATCAATCATTTGACGATGATGCCAACTCTTGCCCTCATGTTGCTTCTCTGAACTCTATTCTTGAGCAAGCAATGCAAAACATAAGAGATTTAATGCAGAATGTGACAAATTCATGCATAAAATAATTTTCATAGTTGGTTAAACGACATAAGGAGTGCATGATTGCTGACTTTAAAGTAGGGCTTTCTCCACCTCAAGCTTATCCTTTAAGCCAGTTTGGCCCTTCTCCTCCCTTAAATCCAAACCTTCATGCCAATGCCCCTCTATGGGACTTTGAGGAAGAGAATGACTTCTGCTCACCTTTTTTTTTTGGGGGGGGGGGACATGCACCCCCTGAGACCATAGCTTAAACTTAGACTTCCTTGATAATGTCTTGACCACTAACAACCTCCATTTTCCACTAGTTCCCTTAGGAGAGCCCAAGAACAGTGAAGATTTTGAGGTTAAGTCTAGTATTGCTGAGTTGGGTGTTTCTATTGAACTGGAGGCTATTTATGAGGAGTATACATACACTTAAGAATACCACCTTAGGGGAGTCATGTGAGGAGTTTGTGCATAAGGCGCAGCTTCCTTGTCTTGAGCTTGTTGTATAAGCGTCTCCTAATCCCCTTATCATAATCCCCACCTCTCCCTTTGCTCACCACCTTTCCCTTCCCTAAGCATAATTTTTCTAGGCTATGAATTATCACGTGATGTGTGACTTTATCTTGGATGTCGGCCATGTGAACCAAATGTTTCCCATGCTTGAAGGGAATGCGCTTGATGTTCTTTGGTCTTTATTTGCCTTTGGAGATTACCCTTAACCCTTTGCATCCATACCTACAAGATTTTCCTAAAAAAATCACATGGAAATCTTTCCTCGATCTCTCTTTTCATTTTTCTAAGGCTTATGATAAGTTCGTGAGGACATGGACTATTATTGATGTGCTTATCGGTGTTTTCGTACATACACTCTTCTAAGATATATGTGCTGGTTTACAATAAGTTCTTTAGGGCTCTGATGACATTTGAGTAGAGTGACCTGAGTTATGAATTCTAGAGGAATGGTTGATGCTCTTTGAGGTCACCATAAAACATATTAGGCACACGTAGTTTGCGTGTACCTAACACGTACTTTGTTATGATCGTTTTAACCCTTCTTTCTTCTCCTTGTTCTTTTCTTTCTTTCTCTTTTGTACATGATTATTAGGATTATGTCTTTTTTGGTGATTGGCCTTGAGGAACAATTTGAGATTTGTTGAGACTAAATGCTATGATCACCATTATTTGCATTGTACACATTGGGTTTTGTGACTTGTTGGTGGTGTCATTCGTTTTGCAGATATTTGTTGACCATGTTTTTATTATGTAAACATGTGTTGGTTATGTTTTTGGTTTATGAATTTGTATTGTTTTGTGGTTGTGTTGCTTGTGTGGTTGTTTTCTAGCACCCTGACTCCTACAATTGGGAAATCAAAGACCTCTGATGTGAACATGAAGTGCTTACTTTTGTATAAATTCTCCCCTTTTTTTGAATACTCATAAATTTTGCTTGATTTTGGAGATTGTTGTGCCAGTTTGATTAGTTTTTTTTTTAAATCTCTATTGGCTTGATTGCTAGCTTGTATATAGGGTGCTAGTTCTTAAGACTTGGGTTTGAGAACACTTTATTTGGTTAGATGGACTTTGGGCTTTATTGGTGTGGATTTTAGCAGTTCTAAAAACCCGACTTACTTGCAAGTGCACAAGAAGATTGTAGCAAAACAAATATTTTGGGATCGTGTCCCATGAAGAACAAAAGTGACTTTTACTTTTCTCAACTAGTTAAGAGAATTACTGAGGAGATTAGCAATAATAATAATAATTAGGAAAATAAAATGGGAAAAAGAGAGAAAATGTTAATCAATACGCAAAGAGATATCAAGTCAGAGAGATACTTGGAGTTCAATTTCACCAAAATCTCAATATCTAATTACTAAATTCAATTGGGGTTTAAATAGTCTCTTTAAAACCCCTAAGCTACAAGCTTAAGGTCAATAGACCAGAAAAGTGAATTATAGTTATTAATAAACAAACTCAACTAGTAGTTATCATGAATTATTAAATTTAGAAATAATTCATCTAATTTTTATTCTTATTTAATCAATCAATAATCAAAAATTTTAAACGCAATTGCATAATTATTATATTAGCCAACAGGGTCTAATATAAATAAATGAGATAGCAAGTTAATCAATTCTAAAAAAATGTATAAACAATTGAAATAAATTGCATAATAAATTAAAAGCAATTAAATAACTCAAAATTATGCAATAAAAAGACATAATAATATTAATCCCAAATGAAATTAGATAAATCAACAAAGTGAGCCAAGGATCCATCTCAACCTAGCTGATCATAGGTAGAGAAAATACCATTGAAATTAGACTAGTCATATTTCAACTAATGATATATCTCAATCCCCATAACATAACTTTGATATTTATGTTACAAAATACTAATACAGTGAAAGATCAAACTCTATCTAATTAAGCTCACAAATGAGATGAAAGAAAAGAGAAAATAGCCAAAATAGCTTATTTTCTTCTAGTTCTCTGAACTCGAATATTTTGGCCTAGCACAATTTCTCTCTAACTACTAACACTAGAAGGAAGAGAAGAGTGAAAATGAAGAAAGAATGGGATGAATGATTGATGATGAATTGATGCCCCCTTGCCTCTCTATTTATAGTGAATTTTGCTCATTTTCCTTCTCCCCTTTTCATGTAAATCAACTAGTTTTATTCCCAACATAGCAACTGAATATCATTCACATCTTCCAGTTGGATCACGTCCAACATGTTAAATCAATGGCTAATTTTACTTCAACAACTAAAATTATGTTGGCCACTAGAATCATGAAGGAGAGAGAGAAATGTGAGGTTGGGTATGCTGTGTGATTGGGCCACCACATAACGCTTGAAATTCCGAGTTTATGCTTGAATTCTTCCTTATCTCACTTCTTACCTTCAAAGACCAAATATGCATTACTTTAACTTGAAATACGACTTAAAGACTCCAAAAAAGGCATAAAATAGAGAAAAAAAATTACTTATAAAAATATGATTTATCAACTCCCCACACCAAAACTTTGCTAGTCCTCGAGCAAAGATTGCATATATTCAGTCCATCAAGTAAAATAAGATTTAAGCAAGACAATTAGAGTATCCAACTATGTGTATCCGTTGAATCATAGAGATTAACTCAATACTAACCCACAAACCTATCATCCAATATTTCCAATTTTAAGGCAATTAATAGGCCAAGACTAAAGCAAATTAAGTACTCAATTGTCAAACATGTAGCAAAACCATAAGCACAAGAAATCACCCTACATAGAAATCACAAGAGTATCTTAGAAATTAAGTCTCCAATGCCAAATCAATTTATTAGTTTTCTTTTTTTTTTAATGCTCACTTGATTCATGTGTTTCTTGTTTTGGGTGTATAAAGATATGGATAAAGATGACACCCAGAGAAACAATTAGTATTCAGGCAATTAAAAAGATGAATAAAGATAGAACCTGAACATTGGTACCAGAATCAGAACTTAATTTGATTCAATTTATTTCTCAATCAACAATTTATAAAGGCAAAAGGAGAACTCAACACTTATTTAATACTCATTATGTTATTGAAAATAGGGTTCATCTCATACTCAAAATCAGCTATAGTTTAACAAGAAAACAGCAAAAAATTGGTTATTAACTAGTTAAAACTAAAAATATTCTCAAATTGGCACGGGTCAGATGAACCACATCAACAAAACCAAGAGATGAACACACATAATCAACTTTCTGGTTTCTTCCCAACATCAAGTTCACAAAAAAATTTCAATTTTCCTCAAAGAAAGTGTTCTTTGTCTCCCTCACCTAAACCTCACATTGCCCTCAATATAGAAAACAATTATAAAGAGAGAGATGGAGAAAAGAACAATACAACTTGCTAGCATGAGGAAAACACTTGTAATCACACCAAGTAGTCATTTCCGAATAAGCCTTTGAAACCATCACTGACCACAAAAGTCAAAACCAAGTGAAGTACCACATCTAGGACATAAATGGAGCCTGAAAAAATGGAAAGAAATAAAATAAAATACAATAGAATAACTCAAATTTACCTAAAAAGATTAGGTTGCCTCCCAATAAGTGCTAAGTCACTAAGTTTAATGTCTTTAGCTAGAAAATGTTCCATCCATTAATCATAGTAGAGTAGGTCTACTAGATTGATGGATTCAATTACATCAGGCTTAATTTCGTTAGTCACAATAGGTTTCAGACATTGACCATTGACAGTAAGACCATCCTGGGGGTCCAAAATTTTGACGGTCCCAGAAGAAAACACTTGTTGGACTACAAAAAGATCATCCTATTTAGATCTCAACTTGTCAGGAAATAGCTTGAGCTTAGAATTAAAATGTAAAACCTTCTGATTAGTAGGTTCAAAAGATTTCCTAGAAATCTTCTAGTCATGAAAAGTTTTGGTTTTGCCTTTATAAGTCTTTGAATTTTCATAGGCTTCATTACACAATTCATCCAATTGATTTAGTTGTTGCCTACAATTAGAACCCATTTTTTTCATATCAAAATTAAAAGCTTTAATAGCCCAAAAAGCATAGTATTCTAACTCAATTAGCAAGTAACAGGGCTTACTGAAAAGGAGTCGGAAAGGAGACATCCCTATAAGGATCTTATGCATAGTGCGATAAGGCCACAGTACATCATTCAATTTCAAAGGTCAGTCTTTTCTAACGGGTGGAACCATTTTCTTATGTATAGACTTAATCTCACGATTAGACACCTCAACTTGATCGCTAGTATGAGGGTGATACGGAGTAGTTATTTTATGAGTTACAGAATATTCTTAGCGAAGCCTCGAAAGATCTGTGACAAAAATGACTACCCCCATCACTAATAAAAGGTTTAGGGGTCCTATATCTATAGAAGATGTATTCTTTCACAAACATGACCATAACTTTGTGGTCATTGGTCCTAGTAGCAAGAGCCTCCACCCACTTTGACACATAATTAACAACAATAAGTATGTAAACAAAGCCAAAGATAGGGGAAAGAGGCTTATGAAATCAATGCCACATACGTCAAATATCTCAACAATCAGAATAGGCAAAAAGGACATCATATCAGAACCGAGCAGGGTGCCCATGCGCTGACAGCGCTCGCAAGCAAGACAGAAATGGTGAGCATCTCTAAACAAAGTAGGCTAGAAGAACCCACTTTGTAGGAATTTAGCAGCTATCCTACGTCCTCCAAAGTGAACACCACAAGTATAAGAATGACAGAAGGTCAACCACTTGATCTGGACAATGTTTAAAAGAATAGGGATTTTTCCAATAGTAATGTTTTACTAATGAGAAGAACCTATCTTTCTCTTGTTCTTAGAACAGTGGAAAGGATTCTTACAAGTAGCAAGGTAGTTCACAATATGAGCAAACCAAGGGAGAGGGGTATGTGACATAGCAAACAATTGCTCATTTGGAAAATGGTCAGAAAATTCTACTAAGTCATTAGTATACTCAGTGAAGATCCTAGACAAATGGTCTACAACCAAACTTTCAGAACCCCTCTTATCTTTGATATCAAGGTCAAATTCCTGTAGCAACAAAATTCACCTAATTAGTCTAGGTTTGGTGTCATTCTTAGCTAATAAATGTCTTAATGTAGGATGGTTAGTAAGTACAATTACTTTTGAACATAGTAGGTATGAACGAAATTTGTCAAGTGCAAAAACTACAGCTAGCAACTCTTTTTTAGTGCTAGAATAATTCGTTTGAGCACCAGTTAGAGTTCTACTAGCATATTAAATGACATAAGAAATTTTATTCACCCTTTGGCCGAAAACAGCCCATATAGCGAAATTGGATGCATCGTAAATAATCTCAAAAGGTTTAGAGAAATCAAGGGGTTGCATAACAGGAGCTGACACCAATAAAGATCAAAGCTTTTCAAAAGCCTCCACACAAGACGAATCAAACTTAAAAGTAGTATATTTAGAAAAGAGGTTAGTAAGTAGGCGAGCCACTTTGCTAAAGTCCTTAATAAATCTCCTGTAAAATCCAACATAGCCAAGGACGGATCTGACCTACTTTATAGAAGTGGGAATAGGCAAATTAGAGATCAATCTCAATTCCCTTCACGGACACTCTATGACCCAATACAATCCCTTCTTGTACCATAAAATAACTCTTTTCCCAACTCAAGATAAGATTTACTTTTCACATTTTTTTAGCACAATGGGTAAATTAGCAAGACATTCATCAAACGACTGACCAAAAATAGAGAAATCATGCATGAACACCTCCATGAATCTATCAATTCAATTAGAAAATATAGTTGTCATGCATATTTGGAATGTGAAAGATGCATTACAGAACCCAAAGGACATGCTCCTGTAGGTGAATGTACCCAAAGGGCATGTAAAGGTGGTTTTCTCTTCATCCTCAAGATAGATAGGTATTTAATTGTAACTAGAATACCCATTGAAGAAACATAAAAACATTGTCCAGCTAATTTTTTCCAGAATTTGCTCAATAAAGGGGAGGAAAAAATGGTCCTTCCTAGTGACAAAATTCAGCTTTCCGTAATCAATACACACCCTCCAACCCGTGGTCTGTCTAGTAGAACTAGTTCACCATCATCATTTTGAGCCACAGTTATGCCAGTCTTTTTAGGGACCACTTGAACTGGACTTCATTCCTAAAAACACATACTTGAGTGAGTTAGGGAGAGGTTTCAACTCAAGTTTAGGTGGAGAGAGGACAAAAGGTGGTATAGGAGAACTACCTAAAGGAGGAAGAGGTTCACAATTAGATACCCAAGAGGAAGATTCAAGGTGAGGTGTGGAGTCAAGATTAGAATCCAACTCGCCTATTGTACTTCCTAAGTCGAATAACCCCAAATCCCCAAGGGAAAGACATGTTCCGAAGGGATCTTTGTTCATAATAGCAAGTAAGGCCTCTTCAATCATTTCATTAATCACATCAATAAAGAAACATTCAGATTCATCTTCAAGCACGGTTGAGAAGAAGCTTTAAAAATGTTAAACCTAACCATCATATTCATAACCGGGACATCCATTACTCCTAACCTACAGTTAATGGTGGCATTAGTTGTAGTTAGGAAGGGGCATCCCAAAATAATAGGGATTTGTTCAAAGGCATGACTAGGGTTCATATCCAACACAACAAAGTTAACAGAAAAAAGACCCTTTTCAATTTGAATCAAGACATCACCTATTTCCCTCCTTGGAGTCCTTACTGACCTATTAGCAAGCTAAATGGTACAGTTAGACAGTTTTAATTTACCCAACCCTAGCTCTAAGTAAACATAGTATGGTATCAAATTAACCCTAGGACCTAAATCCAAGAGTGCTTTTTCAATTTTATGATTACCAATAAAGCATGAAATAGTGAGAACACTAGGATTTTTAACTTAGGCGAAGTGCCATGTTTCAAAATAGAGCTCACTTGTTCACCTAGAAAAACCTTTTGAGACTTGTCATCTTTACATTTTCTTTTAAAAGTGTAGATGTCTTTAAGGAATTTTGCTTAAGCAGGTATTTGTCTTATTGCTTCCAAAAGGGGAAGACTAACCTCAACTTGCTTAAAGGTCTCCCGTATATCCTTTTCATGTTTGTCTTTCCTAGAAGAAAAATGTGCATCCAAAGCTTGCGGGTAAGGAACATTTGGCTTGTATGTCCCAACGGGGTCAAAAATACTAGAGGGAGGGGGTGAATCGCTCTTAATTTCACAGTTAGTCTCATTGGCCTTTGGTCTTTCTTTTTTGTCGTGTTTCTTCTCTCTCACTTTGTTGTCTACTTCCTTACCTCCCCTACGAACCATGACAACTTTTAATTGTTCAAATTGTTGGCTTTTCAGATTCTCAATAGGGTAGCTTAGAGGTTTTCCTTCTTCTCTTTTACTTATAATTATGACTACTTAGCTACTTGCCCCAGTTGGGTTTCTAACTTAGCTATAGATTGTGAGTGGGAATCTATAATTTACATTTTAGACTCAATTTCTTAGACCTTAGTATTCACATTTTGGATAGCAGAAGTAAGGGTACTAAGGACAAGGACTACCTTATCTAATTCCGAGCTCATAGATAGAGGTGGCGAGGGTGGTGGATGGGCGTACATTTGGTTCTGAAAACCAGGAGATGTAGGTCTACTAGATTGAGCTTGTAGGTTCTCCAAATTTTGAGACCTCCAAGAAAAGTTAGGATGATTATTCCAACAATGATTATAAGTGTTCGAGTAACTGTTATTAGTTGGAGAAAATCCTTAGGCAACATTCACTTGTTCATTTAAAACATCAGATGGACCAACAGGACACTCAAAAGAAGCATTCAAGGGACTAGCCCAAATTGAACACACATCTTGCATAGAAGAGGACATAGCTATTTTCTTCATACATAACAATTGATCAAATTTTTTAGATAAAGCATCAACTTTATTAGAAAGGTTAATCGAATGTGAAACCTCATAAATCCCTCCTTTACCTTCTAATTGTTTAGGCAAATTAAGACGAGGGGAAGTGGCATGCAAATGTCAATTCTCATCGAAATGTTCAAACATCTCCCAGGCTTCTACAAAAGTCTTATACAGAAAAATACTACCATATGATGCATCTACTATCTGCCCATTATGCTCATCTAAACCAGAGTAGAAACTCTAAACGAGATTCCACTGAGGAACCTCATGGTGAGGGCAACTTCAATAATTCTTTAAATCTTTCTCAACTTTCATGCAATTGTTCATTTTTATTCTATGAGAGAGTGGTTATGACATGTCTTAAAGCAGTCAGTTTACTAATCGAGAAAAAATTTTTCAAGAATTCCTTTTGCATTTGGTCCTAAATGATGATATTTGACTTAGAGAAAGGAAAAGGCCGCAGTCAAAAAGCATCGTTATAAACATTATTTAAGAAGATAGTGAAACATATCTCCAAAAATGCATCAACGTGCTTAAAAGAGTTTTCTGACTCTAGCGCATAAAAGGACGGGAGCATTTAGATTAGGAAATGTTTAATCTCAAATGGCCAAATAATAGTGGGCATACGGGTACTTGTAGGTAAATCATAAGCCGTAGGAGTAAAATACTTTTTAAGTTGCTTAAGTGATGGGGTTTGTTCTTCAGCCATCATTTTCTTAGAGTCACGTTTCTTTACTCTTATCTTACTAAGGGTATGTTCAATTTCAGGATCGTATTCCTCATGGTCTAAAAAGAAAGAGCGCCTATCAAGCATATAAAACCACAATCAATCACAAAACTAATATGAAACACTAACAAGATAACCACAAAACAAAGCAATAAGAAAAAAAAAAGAGGTAGAAGGAGAAAAAAATAAATAAATAACTAAAAAATAATAAAATAAAATGAAATAAAAGAAAGAACAAAGGGCAAAAAATGAAAAAAAGAAAATAGAATAAAACAAAGACAATAATAAAAGAGAAGGGTTTGAATGGTACTACAAGGAAATAACTAAAATAAACAAAGCAATAAATAACAGAAAAAAAGGGTCAACTTAGATTAGAAGGGAACGGGGACAACGAAAATAAAATGGTGAGATTAGGAGGAAATAGGGAATAAAATAAAATAAAAGACAATAAAAAAATGAATAAAAGGGATGGGAAGAAAAGAAATAACTAGTTAGCGAGTCAGATTAAGCATGAATGAGAAGGGGGAAAAAACCAAAAAGAATAACAGGAAAAGAAAATTCAAAATCACTAATCGTTCCCCAACAACGACGTCAAAAACTTGAAATGAATTTTAGTAGTTTAAAAAACCCAACTTACTTGCAAGTGTACAAGATCATTGTAGCAAAAAATGTATTCCGGGGTCCTGTTCTATGAAGAATGAAAGTGACATTTACTTTTCTCAACTAGTTAAGAGAAGTAATGAGGAGATTAGCAACAATAATAATAATTAAGAAAACAAACTGAGAATAAGAGAGAAACTGTTAATCAGTACACAAAGAGATCAATTTAGGGAGATACTAGGATTTTGATTTCACCAAAACTCTTAATATCGAATTACTAAATTCAATTGGGGTTTAATTAGTCTCATCAAAACTGTTAAGCTATAAGCTTCAGGTCAATAAATTAGAAAAATGAATTTTAGTTATTAATAAACAAACTCAACTAGTAGTTAGTATGAATTATTCAATTTAGACATAATTCATTTAATTTATAGTCTTGTTTAATCAATCAATAACCAAAAATTTTAAACGCAATTGCGTAATTATTATATTAGCCAACAAGGTCTAATATGAATAAATGGGATAGCAAGTTAATCAATTGTAAAACAACATGTATAAACAATTGAAATAAAGTGCATAATAAATTAAAAGCAATTAAATAGCTCAAAATTATGCAATAAAAAGAGACAATAATGTTAACCCCAAATGAAATTAAAAAAATCAACAAAGTGAGTCAAGGATCTATCACAATCCTAGATAAACAACCTCGCTGGTTATAGGTAGAAAAAATACCATTGAAATTAGACTAGTCATATTTCAACTAATAGTATATTTAAAACCCTATAACCAAACTTTGATGTTTATGTTACAAAATCCTAACACAGTGAAAGATCAAACTCTCTCTAATTAGGCTTACAAATGAGACGAAAGAAAAGAGAAAAATGGACAAAATAGCTTATTTTCTTCTAATTCTCTGCACTCAAATACTTTTGCCTGGCACAATTTCTCTCTGATTACTAACAGTGGGAGGAAGAGAAGAGTGAAAATGAAGAAAGAATGGGATGAATGATTGATGATAAATTGATGCCCCTTGCCTATCTATTTATAGTGGATTTTGCTCCTCTTCCTTCACCACTTTTCATAGAAATCCATTAGTTTTATTCCCAAAATAGCAGCTGAATATCATCCACATCTTCCAATTGGAACAAGTTAACATGTTAAATCAATGGCTGATTTTACTTTAGCAAGTAAAATCATGTTGGGCCACTAGAATCATGAAGGGAGAGAAAGAAATGTGAGGCTGGGTATGCTGTGTGATTGGGCCGCCACATCATGCTTGAAATTCTAAGTTTATGCTTGAATTCTTCTTTATCTGGCTCCTTACCTTCAAAGACAAGATATGTATTATTTTTACTTGAAACACAACTCAGAGACTCCAAAAAAGATATAAAATAGAGAAAAAAAATTAGTCATAAAAATATGTATTATCATTTACGCACGCACTTTCACACAAAAAGAAAAAAGAAAAAAAGAAAAAACAAAAGTGTAAGAAAGCTAACTCTAGTTCTTCGATTTGGGCTTAAATATGTTCATTGCGCATCCAAATAAAACCCTTAATTTGGGGGGGGGGAAGCCCTAATTATGTGATAAGTTGTTCCTTCCGAAATTGAATTGATCAATACCATAATAGCCAAGAGCAACCTACCCAAGCCAAAGAGCATGAGGTGACAAATGAAAAGAAAAAGAGAGAGAGAGAAGAAAGAGAGGAAAGAAAAGAGAAGTGAGGTTATTCTCTCCTAATAAAGAGCAGTCCATTAGTCAATCACAGATAATCTTAGGCACAATCCACCCCAACATTGAGAGCTAATACACTTTCCACTGAGAACCGAGGTGTATATATCGTGTCACGGTGTAGTATCGGGTGAAAAGTGAGTACCGAAGTTGCACTTGTCGCTGAAGTGTCTTTAGAATGTGTGTTGTGCTTGTACATATCTTAGTAGTTAGGTTATTAGGTGATTATCTGTTTCTGTATACATATTTTCCCTTTTGCCTTGTATACATGATATGCTTTAGAAAAATTCACTTGTCGATTAGGAGGAACCTAAGAGTTTAAAGGTCTTGTTGTAAGGTTCAAACAACCGTGATTTCCATGAAAGTGATAGGTTTTGGTTTTTTTTCCCTCAAGGACCAGCAAGGTCTTGTGTAAGGACATTTGTTTGGGTATAATGTGACATTTTACATCTTACTTCAGCTGGGCCTTAGGTTTTAGTAATAATTAATTTGCACTTTCGTTTGTGCATGCTCTTCTCTTTTTATTTTTTGTGGGGAATAGGGCAAGGTGAGTCATGTTGGATCTTTTAAGGCTTAATGGAATTGAAACATGGAAAAAAGAGGCTCCATAATTCAACTTACGAAGGTTGGAAGAAGACAATGAATACCACTGCCAATTTGGCACTATTAATGCCAAACTGGCATGGCCATGTTTCATGGCACGCCCTATCCATGCCATGTGAGACAAACATGCAACTTTCACTTCTTCAGATATATACAGATCCCTCATTTCTTCCCTAGTAGTGAACTAAGTAGATTTAGCCTAACTTAAGGTTAACTTAGGAGTAAATCTAGTTTATAGCAACTAAAATACACTTTCTAGCTTAATGCAAGCTTTAGTTTTTGTTGATTTAATGACTTTTTCTATTTGATTTCTTGCCAATTCAGCTTTGTTCTTGAACTTTCTCTTTCTAATTTCGTGCTTTATTTGATGGCTGAAGTTCATGCTTTGAATTGTTGGTTTGGTTTTAATCTTGTTTTGCTATTAATGCTTTACTTAGTAGTCATATTTTTCTCACTTTCTCAACTCTCAATCTCTCATTTTCTTCCCTCAAGTTTTCAAATTGCTAGTTTTCTCTTTCTCTTTCAGTCTAAGGTTTCAAAGCCCATTTTTCTATAATTTGAGTCTTTGAGGAGCTGTGAGCTAGCTAAATTGCCTACTATTAGGATAGTTTAGTGGGAATCAGTGGAGAATCAACCACTACCCCCTTGGCTACAACTTTGTAGGGCTAACCTTCATTGTTGGATTTATGTTCTTGAGGTGACATTCTCTCTCTCTCTCTGCTTCATTCTAGTTAGATTTATTTTTTTCTTGTAAATTTAGTTATGTTTTGTTATTATTTGATAATGCAAATCATGTTCTAGATTAGTTGTGCTAATTTTTTATATTAATTAAATTTAATTAATTATATATTTAAAGTAAGATTAGGATTTAATTAGTTTAGTTAATCATAATTTTCATTGTCTTAGATGAGTTTGATTAATTAATAAATGACCTAATTTTGACACCATCTTAAATGATGATAAAATTTCCTTGCTTATAATTAAGAATACTACCCTGTAAGTAGTTCATGATAATCTTTTGTCGTATTCAAGCAACTGGAGCTTTTGTTGTTTAACCATCCAGAAATGAGCAACAATCAAGCAGCACACCAACCAAAGAGCATCCAATATTTTGGACGTGTTAGGTAAAATTAGTTGTTTTAGTAATGGCTAACTGTTTCATTAGTTGTTGTTGATTTTACTAGCGATTAGCTGTGACTCACTAGTAGTTAGTACTTAGTTGTTCAACTAGCGATTTAAAATAAATGTATTTGGTAAATGTAGCTATTGAAGTGGCAGATTTATGTAAAATGACTAAAAAGGGCATAACAAATAAAGGTTTTGAGTAAATGAAAAGAAAAATTTTGTAATTTGCAATATAACCACTAGGTAGAGGTTCTTAAAAGTTACTTTCATTAACTTTTAAAAACCACTACATAAACCTCTAACCACTATCTTTTCCATTATTTTACACTTTCAAGTAGTGGCCCATAACATTTGGACCACTATAAACCATTAACCTCTACTTCAACCTCTGTTACCGAACACAACCTTTGTGTTGATAGTAGAACTTGAAGGAATCAAACCTTGATGTCATGGGCTATGTACTGTGGGGCATCTGAATGATAAGGTAGATATGTTAATGGATGGGTCATTCAATTGGTTTTGCATCATGTTAACTGTAGGTCAAATTTGAATCAATAAGATTTTGTTCAGTTTTGATTTGATTATGGATAGTTTAATTAAAGTTCGGTTTAAAAAATTTATTTTACAAAGAAAATAATGTTGTAGGAAAAGAAAAACAATGTTGTAGGAACATACTTGGGATGGTTCAGGTCAACTTGGTTTGTTGGGTACACTTTGGGTTAATTATTTCGGGTCTTAGGTTAGATATAAACTCGGATCAGTCATTTTGGATTTGAGATTGGTTTTGTTAAGTGTAAATAGACAAATAGCTCTATCTGACTTTGATATAAGATTCAAAGTTGAATTAGATGCGTGGGATCAATATCAGTCCTGGCATTTAAAGTAATCAGTTCAATTCAATTAGATCCCAAATTTGAATTACCTTGACATAAATCACAATTAATTCAAAATTTTCGTTGAAAATAGTTTTCTTTACAAGACATACTGAAAAGAGTTTCGTTATACTCGAACTTAGGGTTGGTAAAATTCGGGTTCGGAAAAATCAGACATTCGAACAAAAACTTCATATCCAAACTTTGTCCGAATTATAAATTTAATGCTCTGACCAGACCCAGACCCGGACCCGGACCGAATATCCGATGTTCGGACCTGGTTGTCCAAATGTTCGAATTTGTGATATGATTTTAGGATATTCTGACTGAACCCGAACCCGAACCCCATTTTTGAATGTCCGAACCCAGTTGTCCAAAATTGTTTTTATAAAATTTTTGAGAGAATTTAGACCAAAATAAAACATAAACGTAATCGTCTGATGTCCAAACTTGGTTGTCCGATTGTTCGAATTTGTCCGAACCTGAAATGTTTCAAAAATTCGGACAACCCGAGTGCCTGAACTCGAACCCAACCCGGATTGAAATTCGAATATAAATTTTGTGATCATACCCGATTTTTTCGGGTTAAACAAATTCGGGTAATAAGTCGAACATATTTTTGTTAGCCAAAAATTTAATCCTCACAAAATTAATCTAGCCCATGTGCTAACCTAATGAGCTATTTGTTACATGGACAATTTGTCAACAATTCACTAATACTGCCATACTATCCAATTGTTAAATTAAGTAAAGGCATAATCTTGGCATTGAAATAAAATAGTATGTTACATTTATAGAAGCAAAAAAACAACAGGGAAAGAAGTTTTCATTTTTTTAATTGAAAATTTTTTATATAAATTGTCACGTTTTCATTGTAATTGATATCTCATTTTCAAGAGAGAGAATACACAGAAGCATAGGAATTTACTGAGAAAATATTATTTCTCCTATTATTATTCTTAATGCTGATATTCTCTTCTTATATATAGAAAGCAATTATTATATCTCTTTGTATATCGATTCCTAAATTTCTCAAACCTATTTTAGCAGTGTAAGATACAGATTTCTGTAATCTTCGGAACCTGACAATGGTATCAGAGTGAGGTTAACTTATAATAATCAATATTATGGCGGAAAAATATGAGATTGAGAAGTTTAGTCGGAGTAATTTCTCCCTTTGGAAATTGAAAATGAAGGCAGTATTAAGGAAAGACCATTGCATAGCAGCAATTGAGGCCAGACCTGAAGAATTAATTGATGACAAATGAAAAGAGATAGATAGCAATGCTATTGCTAATTTGCATATGACATTAGCAGATTCAGTCTTATCAAATGTCTAGAGAAAACGACTGCGAAGAAAATCTGTGAGGCACTCACCAGATCGTATGAGACAAAGTCACTGCATAATAAGATATTCTCGAAAAGAAAACTTTATACTCTTCGAATGAGTGAATCCATATCGATAACAGATCACAGTAACAATCTAAATATGCTATTTTCAAAACTCGTGGCGATGGATTATAATATAAAAGAAAATCAGTGTGCAGAACTTCTGCTTCAAAGTCTACTTGACTCAAATGATCAACTCATCATCAATTTGACAAATAATGTGCTTATGGACTTTCTAGACTTCAGTGATGTTGCAGCCGATGTCCTATAAGAGGAATCTAGGCACAAAGTAATGAAGATAGATCGTTCTTTTCACAACAAATAGAGGCTTTATTGATGATAAGAGTAAGATCAATGGAACGCAATTCCATAAGGAGTCAAAATCATGGGCAGTCAAAGTCATGAAGCAAAAACAAAATGTCAAATGTCATTATTGTGGCAAAAGAGGACATATTAAAAGGGATTGTTGGAATTATAAGAGCATAGAAAAGACTTCCGA
>NCQV01135527.1:5736-19740 GCA_002740545.1 Lophocereus schottii | reverse complement strand
AAGACATTGAGAACAGCAGTAAGAGCCTGTTTGGAGAGCCTGTTTGGAACAACAGCAACACTTAGATTTGTTATCATCAAAACCTTATACGTCATAACACTTCTAGAAGAAATACTCATTTTATAAGACCTAGGTATGTTCCAGCAGGACGTATAGCCAATTTTTCCTTTCGGTTCATCCCAAGGAAAAATATAATCTTTGAAGAAATTAGCCTTACTCTAATTAGTCAAACTGGATACATCTTAAATATTGATAGAGCCTGAAATAGAGAAGAAATATTTGAGCACCGAAAAAGAGGAATGAATAGTATCTTAAATCTAAATACTACATGAACTGTTGCGAACTTCCTAAACTGTATCAAACATAGTTTTTCTGGTACTGTACTTGACTAGTATAATTCATTAAGTGAAAATGGTAAAAATACATTAAAAATGATGAAAACACCAACTGCTATGTTCAGAAATTTATGTAAGGAAATAAAGACTGAATTTATCAATGCCAAACTTGATTTTGAAGAAAAAGCAAGAGAATGACAAAGAAAGATTAACAACATTGAATTATGGGATATAAGATACCTAGAAAATTATACTGCTGAATTCAGCCAATATTATTATAAAATTGGACATAATGGAACTAATCTTAGTATGTTCTATGACAAATTACCATATCTGATAAATTTCATAATTAATGAAAAATACATGGCTTATCTTGAAAGAACAGATGTCATTGATACTCTTAGTTCAGGAATCTCTTCTATAAGAAAATGGGTCAATAATCAATGTCTTGATCCGGAGAAGTAAAAGAAGATTAAGAAGTGGTTCTTAACTTGTTGGGATTCACCTCACCAATGGGGAAAGGAATCGAAAAAAGAAGGAAAAGAAAATTCTATAAGAAAAACAGCCTTAATAAGCAAAGGGGAGAGAAATACATAAGAAAATATTATAACAAACCTAGTCCTAAAGAATGAAAATTTTTAAGGAAAACAGCTTATTGTCCCATAGGGAAAAATAACTGAAAATACTGGGCATGCAAAGAAGTAGGATATTATTCTAATGAATGCACAAATAGGAATAATAATAAGTTTATTGAAACCTTGGGAAGCCTGGATTGTGTTGAGCTCAGTGAAGATGAGGTATTAGACCTAACCCTAAATAACAACAAAGGAATTGTTGAAATTATATTAGTCAATGAATATGAAGAAAATGATTAGGAAGACAAAAGTCATATGATGGAAAGTAGCTCGATTACTCTTAGTGATTTTCAAGGAGAAGAGTTTGTTGCAGACAATGAAAACGAAGATGTCAAAGGAGATTGGGTCCTTTCTATAATCTAAAAAGACATGATTTATAAAAAGTCCATCTTTCAATTAAAAAGAAATACGTATGTAAAATGATAGAAGGAGATTTGAAGATAAAGGATTGTGAGTATAACGTTGGAGAAGTTAATCTTATTAATTGGAAAAATGTCCTTAAGCATTACAAAGATAGAAAGTATAGGTATATACATGTTGGAAATGTCCAAGTTCAAATCACTCCAGTACAATATTATAACGAAGATATTGATCTCTATTTGCTCTATGATATTAGGCATACCAAATTCAATTATCAAATTGTCATAGGGATTAAGACTAATTTATGTAATGGATCAGTAGGATTCAACTGTCTAGCTGAAAACTATGTGAGTCTACAAATTAGATAATACAATTGACCCAAAGACTAATATGACAATGATAGAGACAGATAAATTTTGAAGTCCTACCCCTATGCAAAAGATCTACAGGATTAAATCCAATCCACGGGAGATAAAAATTGATCATTCAAGGATATCTGGCTTTACCAAAGCTACAAAAATCAATCAGAAAAATGCAATAGAAAATGATAAGATTAACATTAAACCTTAATTACTAAGAAGCATAAGTGCAAGATCCGAATGGGGAGAAGGGTCTTCATTAGCTAGAGAAGAGCTTAATGAAGATGATACATTAGCATGAACAATGAAATAATTAGAATGCCTTTTGAACCTGCAAGATAGAGTATTGATAGAAGTTTGAGTCTTGATAGAAAGGTCATTGTGTACAAAACTAGAACTGTTAGTGAACAAGTCCATGAGGATGAATTAGTCAAAAATATGACTATAGAGATATGCTATAAAGCTACCAATACAAATCCTAATAGCATCTATATCCCAACAAACGTATGTTCAGAGGGATATAACAAATATGAATTATGTGCCTACATAGATAGCCGTTGTTCTGTATGCTTTGGAAAAGAACATTATTTCCAGCATTATGAGCCATAATGAGGTAATAGAAGGATTATCCATAGAATTAGGAGGAGTCTAATGCATTATACTAGTTCTATAAGCTACTGATTAACCCTCTCATGATATGATTATTGGAAATAATTTTTAGAGCTTATATTCTCCATGCACATAGACCATAAACCAGATAATATTCACAATAAATGGTCACTCTATTCCTATAGAAAAATTAAGTAAGGCTTACAGCCATCAGAAGATTGAGTTCACTCATAGTCAGCGTGGTGAAAAGGTAATGCCTGCACAACGAGAAATCGCATTGACAATTTCATTGCTTAAGCTATCTATTAAGGAGCAGATTGTTAAACAATAAGAGAAATTATACGAAGAAGTCTACTCTAATAATCCTCTAAAATTTTGGGATAAAGATGAAACATTTGCTAAGATCACTTTATTAAATCCCAATGCTATTATCCGAATCAAACAAATGGTGCATACACGCCAGGATATTCAAGGATTTGATAAACATATTAAAGAATTCATGGATAAAGGATTAGTCAAGAGTAGCAAGAGTCCTCACACCAGTCCCACTTTCATGGTAAGAAATCATGCAGAAGAAAATAGAAGAAAAGCAAGAATGGTAATCAATTACCAAAAGCATACTGATAATACTTTCTTAGATGGTTATTACATTCCTAACTATACAGTCCTTTTCAATAGAATTTAAGGCGCCTCTTGGTTCTCGAAAATGGATTGCAAAATTGGATACTGGAAAATTAGAATGCATAAAGAAAGCATCCCTTTAACTGCTTTTAGTGCCCCACAAAGACATTATGAGTAGATAGTGATATCATTCAGTCTAAAGAATGCACCTTAAATATTCCAAAGAAGAATAGATAACATCTTCAAAGACCTTAATCATTGTTGTTTAGTTTTCACCCATGATATCCTTATTTTTTCCAAAACCATAGAACAGCACAAAGATGATATCTTAGCTGTTACCCAAGGATGCATTGATCATGATATTATACTTGATAAGAATAAGTGCATTTATGCTGAACAAGAAATTGAATTTTTCAATCTAGAGATAAAAGTTGGACAAATATTCTGAAAAAAAAATAGAAAATTTTCCCTGAAAAGATTAAAGATAGGAGGCAGCTATAAAGATTTTTTGGATGCTTTACCTATACTTCAAATTGCATTAAAGATCTAGCTAAACTAAGAAAGTCATTGCAACAAAAACTCAAGAAAGATGAGAGTTGGACATGGACCACTAATGATTCAA
This sequence comes from Lophocereus schottii, assembly GCA_002740545.1. Classification (NCBI taxonomy): domain Eukaryota; kingdom Viridiplantae; phylum Streptophyta; class Magnoliopsida; order Caryophyllales; family Cactaceae; genus Lophocereus; species Lophocereus schottii. Next base: position 16,199 of record NCQV01135527.1, on the reverse strand, counting down.
AGATTGTCCAGAACTTCAAAAAAAAGTGTAAAAATCTTCCTGTTCTTAATTTACCTAATGAAGGAGGTGATTTAATTCTTGAGACAGATGCCAGCAATGAGCATTGGAGTGCGGTACGCAAAATCAAAGGAGGAGAAAAACTTTACAAATATTGAAGTGGAAGTTTTAATAATGCAGAATGTAACTATCCCGTGATGGAAAAGGAAATCCTTACAGCCCTAAGAGGAATTGAAAAGTTCTTAATCTTTTTAGCCCCAAAGCCTTTCCTTATTCAAACTGACTGTAAAGGAACACTTAAGGAACACTTGGTTTTATGAAAAATAATTTATCAAACATGTAAGCACAAGGGCAATTCCTATGTTGATAATTATGGCTTAGTTTGCCTTCTCTATTGAATATATACAGTGGTCGAAGAACTCTCCGGCTGATAGTTTAACTCGAGAACTTGCCAATGGTGATTATCCAAGCAAAACTCCTACCGGAAAAGGAGAAAATCCACAATAAAATGCCATTACTATTAGAACGGGTTTCTCCTTCTAGTAAAGTCCTTATTGATAATTTGGAATTCCATACAAAAGTAGATCACGTTTTGATTAACTATCTTCAGCCTGCCTAATAGCCCAAAGATTTTCCCTTCTAGAGTTACAAGTTAATTATCTTAGATGTCGCTGAAGCAAGTTCTCATGTTTAAGAAAAATAGTTTAATAAGTGGTATGCAACTTACATCAACTATTATCATAATTATTCCTGTGATATTTGAGAGTCTTGGAGTACAACGATCTACTTTCCGCATAGGTGTGGAGTTGGTAGTGTCAGTTTCCTAGCAAATTCAATCTCTCCAAATGACCCCGTCATTAAAGCCTGGGAGTAAAGGAAGGTAGTTTACTTTATGGAGTTCCCAGATGTGAAGTTTCCATTTTTTAGAACATAAATTGAATTTTAACATTGCATGTTCAGACAGATCCGTTGGATTCTAACATCTCCTAATGGTTTGATAAAAATTCCAAATAATCGATGCCTATATATTGAGGTACATTGTACACTAATTGGGTACGAAAATGGAAAAGCTAAACCGGCTCATTATCTTGTTCAGATAATTGATTTTGTCGACCCTAATGATCGATGAAAAGAATGGAATCCAGAACAATGAGAGTTAGTTACTGATCCTACTTTAGTTAGAGTCATTGGATTTTTCAACATTTATCAGTAGAGCTGGAGATTAATTGAATGAGGGAAAACAGTAATGCATTGCGAAAATACTACTTTCGCTTTTCACAATGAATTTAACAAATATATGAAGGTAGAGGGAGCGACTTTAGAAGATGTTTTTGATTATCTCATTGATGTTCGACTCGGAAAATTTCTATTAGAAAAAGGAAAGAAACATCTTCTTGAATTATTTGAGAAAAGGGATTCAGAGCATCTTCAATTAGTGAAGATTTTGATGATTATCTAGATAATGATGATCTGGAAGATATAATTATAGAGGAATGCATGCAGAATGTCAATAATGATGACAGTCTTCTCATCATTAAAAATTTTGAAAAGTGGTTGCTCCATTATTGTACTATTTTGACAGGTGTCAAGTGTGTAAAATAAAGTGTGCACTATAGCCATGTGAAAATTAGTATGTACTGTAGCCATTAGGGTATCCTTGTAACCCCAATCCTCTATAAAAGGAAAAGGTGAGTGCTGAGAAAGTACATGGTCATTTAAGCATTCTTGAGCAAAAGAAAAGTCGAGATTCTTCATTTCTCTATGAGCAAACATCTCTAATTATCTTAGCTTAAGTCCCTCTTCAAGCTTTCTATTGTAATATGTCAAATTTCAAGCTTTCAATAATAGAAGTTTCCCAGTAGAGAGCATTATTCAATCGAACCTCATGTCCTAAATATTATAGTTTCTTGATTAAAGCCTCACTATCCTTTAAAATATAAAACTTGATTAGTGATTACGGTCTGAGGTAGAAAACGAAACAGATATGTATTATGCCTAATCTAAGGAAGGTGTGGTTGAGATTAGCAATCTCTGTAAACTGGAAGCTAGAGGAACGTTAGGATCCAGCGCTAACTAAGTTCAGGTAACAGTCAAATAAATTATAATTATTTTGCTAGGAATGGTGGACCTATAACCACAGAAAGTATAGGATATTAGTAGATTGTGATAATTAGTATCAGTAAAGTCATTATAAGAAGTTTAATCGTCTAAAACAAGCATATTTCTTGAACAAACCCTAAAAATAGCTTATTTACATAGCTAACCTTCTTTAGGGGCTTTTCTGCAATTTCTAAAATTTTAAGGACTAAAAATAATAATATAAAGAACTAGAGAGTCACTTTCACCAAAACTGGGGATACCACAGTGTTAAGTTTTTCAAGACCTCGTCCAACTGGTGAATACACAAAAACTGGAGGTACCAAAGTGTAAAGTTTTCCTATATTTTAAGTTTGATTTCAAAATAATCTCACACAACTTTGATTGAATTGAAGACCAGTATAGATTTTGTAGGATGTGTTATAAAAATCCCGTTTGATTTACTATCACACTTAAACCCAAGATAGGGAATGCTAAAACACTCTTTGTGTCAAATTCAGATCACCTTTGCACATCTTTAGTATGTTGTCTATATCTTTTTCCTCACAAGTCCAATTCCAATGATTCAAAATTTCATGTAAAATAGACATCTGACGACATAATGTATCCAAAATTCACAATCAAATCCACTTCTAATTATTCATAGTTATTTTACAAATTTGACCAAAGTTTTTGGCCGAATTCTAGCCTGTCGGTACTTCAGATTTTGATTAAGTTGAGAGGGCAAATGGAATTAATTTAACACAAAATTTTTAATTGCAACTGAAATAACGGAAAGGAAGATTTTCATGGTTTAAAGTTCTACAATTTCACATCAACCTGATCCGAAAAATTCTCATAAATAGATTACCTTCTAAAGCAAATGCCGGATTTTCTCTTCACCGAGAGTTCCCAATCCCAACACTTCGCTATTGAATTTTCTCCAAAATTTTTGATGTATTAAAACACAAAAGAGAATATGAAAACTTGCATAAAGAATGTTTGAATAAGACTTGTCCTACGCACGAGAGAAATCGAGTTTGGTAGATTGAAATAAAAAGTTTTTGATCCTTCTAACAATGAAGAAGGAATGGATTTTATAAGAGAAAAATGTGGGGTTAGCCATGTGCTGTAGATGAAAAGAGGAATACTCTTTTCTCTTTTTTTAAGGTTTTTGATTGAAAAGGAAGAGATAGGGTTTTTTTCTTTAGAAAACAAATTCCAAGAGAGGAGATATAGAGTAAACAAAGATTCCCCCCCCCCTTTGGAGGGCTGTTCTAGGGGTACACGTTTCCCCCTTTGTCTGTCTCTCTCTCTCTCTTTCTCTCTCTCTTCCAAAAAAAATACATGTTGGAATTTGAGTTGTTCAAAAATTCTACAACTTATAAAAACGACTTGACTCACTTGCTAAATCCATAGCAACGCCACTAATCTGTTACTTCTTATCCATACACCCTAACCTCAAATTTAACCTATTGAGTTCAAGTACATACCTATATGACTTTCAATTCTCATCTCATGAAATCAATGACTACATCCCTATGTTTACTGTAGGGTATCAAGAATTTTGTCCTCATATTTGGAATTTCATCCTCTCAATTAATCTGCATAAATTTATATTTTTCTAATTTGAAGAAATTTTAGGAGTTTAAATGTCTTTCAAGACCTTGTTTTGATGCTCTGTTGTACTTGCATTCTTCAATTTTGTAAGAAAGTTTGATGTGCGTGTGTTGGTAAACGAATGTGGTCATATTGTCCTCCCTTTCATCCCTTGTTCAGGAGAGAGAGTGGGGGAACGAAGGAGAGAGAGAAAAAGGAAGAGAGAGAGAGCTAGATAGAGTATCTATTTCATTGCTAAAAAAATCGACATATTGTAATGTAGATTCCGACCAAAAACTACCAAAACATCTATTAAAAAAAACCAAATTTTGATGGAATCTTGAACAAATAGTTAACTTCAAAAATCAGTCCCTATGAAAGCCATTCCAATTGACTGGCATGTTGCATTTGAACTTGTATGGAATTACAATGTCGAACGTCTTTGGAAAGGCTTTTGATGTATTTCACCATGCACTAAAAAATTTAGCTTTTGTAGAAAAATTGTAAACTAATGTGAAGGTGAGAAAGTATGTATGTGACCGCTGACCCCAATTAGGAATTATCATTGATTAAATAGTCATTATATAAGGGTTAGTTATACATGAATTAGGAGACTAGAATCATACAAATAATACAGCTACTGGGAAACTTTCCAAAGTATGATACGAATAAAATTTTACCAATAATAGGACTCCTAACACTGCCCCTCAAGTTACTGTATGAGGGTTAAGAATGCCCAACTTGCCCATAAGATAGTGAAACTGATGCTGACCCAATGCCTTAGTGAAAATGTCTGCTAACTGCTCGGTAGTAGGAATGTATTAAGTACGAATTTCTCCTGAAACGATCCACTCCTTAACAAAATGACAGTTGACTTCAATATGTTTGGTATGCTCATAGAAGACAGGGTTGTTTGCGATGTGTAAGAATGCTTGATTGTGCAATAAAAATGTGCAGGTGACACAGGGTACCCAAGGAACTTAAGAAGATTGCAAATCCATATTACCTTACTACTGGTACTAGCCATAGCCCGATATTGCGCTTCAGTAGACGACCTAGACATGGTAGCTTGCTTTTTAGTTTTCCATGAGATAGGAGCTTAGCCGAGTCGGAGAGAGTTTCCAGTGACTGACTGATAGGACAAAGGACATCCAGCCCCATCGGAGACACAGTAGACTTAAAGAGTAAGGGAATTAGCAGCAGGCAAGAGTATCCCTTGTCCAGGGAAAGACTTGAGATACCGTAGCAAGCGTATAGCGGCTTCCTAATGAGTTTGATGAGGGTCCTACATGAATTGGCTCAAAATATGAACCGAATAGGTGAGGTCTAGATGAGTAATCGTGAGCTAAGGTAACCGACCCACCAGGCGACGATATCATGACCCATCAATAATAGGACTCCCTGAATTGGAATGAAGATGGTGATTTTGCTCCATATTGAAGGAAGATGGTTTAGCACCTAGCATACCACATTCAGAGAGCATATCCAGAGCATACTTACGCTAACCCATTCAAAGGCCTTGTGGTGAACGAGCAACCTCGATACCAAGAAAGTACTTCAGGGGCCCGAGATTGTTTAACTTAAAACACTTATGTAAGTACTATTTGAAGGCATTGCAGCATTGGGGACAACTGCCCATGACTACCAAATCATCAACATATATGAGGAGAGCTAAGAAAACCTCACCCTGTTGATAAACAAATGATGAATGATCCAAGGGGCACAGGCAAATACCATAATTGAGCAAAGCAGTTGCAAGCTTAAAGAACCATTGTCGAGGAGCCCGACGAAGCCCATAAAGAGACATCTGAAGTTTGCAAACAAGATGGGACCGAGGAAGCCGAAAACCTGGAGGAGGTTTCATGTAAATATCTTCCATCAGATCCCATGGAGAAAAGCATTGTGGATGTCCCTTTGATGCAACTCCCATCCCTTAGACATAACAATAGAGAGAAGACAGTGAATGGTCTCCCTTTTGGCCACTAGAGTAAAAGTCTCATGGTAATCTTCACCTTCTACTTGGGTATTACCAAGAACAATGAGACGTGCTTTGTAGCATTCGATGGTTCCATTAGCATGATTTTGATTTTGTAGACCCATTTACAACCAAGAGCTCTTTTCCCTAGTGGTAGAGGCATGTATACCCATGTAGCATTGTCCTCGAGTGCAGATATCTCCTGTGCCATAGATTGGTGCCAGTTTTCATCATGAATAGCTTAGGAAAAGAACCGAGGCTCATGGTGGGAAGTAATGGCTGCCTACAAAGCACGATGATTTGTAGAGAAATTATCATAACCGATGTAATGCATTAAGGGATGGGACGTACCTGAAGGAGCTGATGGAGTGGGTGATGAGAGGCAGTCCTTCATAATATGACTGATGTAATCTTAGAGATGCACAGGGGGTCATTAAGTACATTGTGGGCGATTGGATGTGGAAGATACGAGCCCAGTCGCCTCGCCCTGAGACTGAGCAACGACCCATCACCAAGCACAAGCGTAGGATCTTCGCTGGGCTTAACAACGTGGGTTGCGGGCTGCGTGGGCTAACTAGTGCATGGAGTCTGCTGAATTAGGCTGGGCTATTTAGTGAGTGAGGCTAGTGGGGGAGGGATATGAGAAATCATGGTGAGAGGCCCATTTGCTGGATTCTTGTTCATATCTTCCTGGTCCTAGGGAGGTGTTCCTTCAAACTAGAACAGGAAAATGTCTTCATAGAAGATTACATCTCGGGAAACAAAAATTTGTTGTGTTTCCAAGTCATAAACACGCCATTCTTTTTGTCCACATGGATAGCCCAAAAAAATACATTTGGTTGCTCGGTGACTAAACTTATCTCATTTGGGTTCATGATTATGAGCGTAACATACCCGAAAATTTTGATGAGCTTTTAGTTGGGTTTAGCACCAAACAAAACCTCATAGGGAGTTTTTGACTCAGGAAGCTTAGTGGGGGTTCTGTTTATGAGATATGCAACTACCAGCACACATTCCCCCTAGAACTTGATGGGCAAATAAGCCTGAAATCTAAGGGCTCTGGTAACATTCATGATGTGCCAATTTTTTTACTCAAGCCTTCCATTCTGTCGAGGGGTGACCATGCAAGAGGTTTCACACAAGATGTCATTCTTGAGAAAATAAGCACGTAATAATTTATTGATGAATTCTATGTTGTTACCGCTATGTATTCGCTTGATACTCCCTCCAAATTGAGTTTTGACTGGTGAACAAAACTCCACAATTTTATCATAAGTTTTGGATATATCCTTAAGAAGAAAGACCTAGACTACTCTACTGTAATCATCAATAATACAAAGAAAATAGTGACAACCACCAAATGACGGAGTTTGGTACCAACTCCAAAGATCATAATGAATCAAGCCAAAAGGGTTTGGTGCTCATGCATTACTAATAGGAAAAGATTTCTAGTTTGTTTTGCTTTATGGCATACATCACAACACCTTAAAGCATCATTATTGAATTGGCACTCACAACTTGCTGAAATGATTGATAAATTTGTAACTAAAGGATGCCCAAGACACTAATGCCAAAGAATAGACTCCTTGGTACTGATTACCGCAAAGCTTGTTCGTTCTGTGTCAGCATTGAATACTACCCCCATTTCTCATATCACCTGTTCCAATCAGCTTTTTCGAGATAAGGTCCTATGTCATACAAAACTTAGCGCTGTAAATAACAATACAATTTTTTACTTCAGCTAATTGTTGAACAGATATCAAATTACAAGTAAAAGTAGGTGTATAGAGAACTTCTTCTAATATCAATCCACCAAGGTCTACTTTTCCAGCCTTTTTGGCTACAATAATCCTCCAATTAGGCAATAAATATAAATGGATTTATGAAGATGATGTAAATCAGTAAACGCACAAAGGTCCGAAGTCATATGATGAGAGGCCCCAGAGTCCAGAACCCATTTAGAAATCTGAGACTTGCGACTTATCTTCTCCTTCATCTCTCTTTCCTTAAACAAGTCAAACAGTGCCTCTACTTGGCTGCGACTCAACCCAGTAAATGGTTCGCTTGCCTGAATTCCATTCTCTCTTCTAGGTCCTGTTCGAGATGCCAAGTATGCCTCTACCTGGGCTCTGGTGTGTTGCGCAGCACTTTTGTGTGACCCCGCTTTCGGTCGTTTCGAGCGCATCTCCATCACGCAGTGCTCCCCTTGAATTCCTGCCTCCTGGTCAGAATCCTCCTTGGCTGACCTGATTTGTGCAACAAATCTGCCAATTGGGTGGATAGCCCACATTCTCAAAGCACTGGCTATTTTCGTGGCCTAATTTCTGGCAACGGGTGCATGTGGGTCGGTTAGGGTTTCGAGATCTATTCATGGTTAAAGCAATGTCGATGCCTGACCACTGTCTTACTCTCCATCTCCTTCACCAGAGACCGCTGCCTTTCTTCCCTGAGTATTGCTGCATAGGCTTTATTTAGGGTAGGCAGTGGTCCCATCGCTAGCAAGCTCGATCTGACGGTTCCAAATTGGTCTGTGTCTAAACCCATCAAGAACTGATGCACGCGCTCACCCTCAACAAATCTATTGAGATTAAAGTCTTTTGTGCACTTGCAGTTTGGCAGGGCAAGGTAACCCCCGAGTTTGTCCTACAAAGTTTTCATCTTGGTGAAGTATTCTGTGACCGATGAATTTCCTTGCTTCATGAGAGCATTGTCTCTCTTTAATTGGTGTATGTGAATCTCGTTGCCTTGTCAACAGTGGTATTTGAGATCAGGCCACAATTCCTCAGCAGTTTTCAGCAAAGGTAACTGAACCGTGAAGACTTTTGTCTATCACGTTGTGTAGCCATGCCAAAACCATTGAGTTACATCTTTCCCAGGCATGTTCTTCTAGGGAGTTTGTTTCTGGTTTAGTCAGTAAACCATCAACGAACATCAACTTGTTCTTAGACTTCAGTGTATTAATTACAAATCGACGCCAATTGGCATAATTGTCTGCGGTGAAAGTAACGGGACAAATTATGTTTCCTGGATTGTCTGTGGCACATAAATAGTATGGTGATTGAGGATCATTTATATTGATTTCAATGGTTTTGTCTTTTGGTTTGTCATCACCCCTTGTGAGCTACTCTGACTAGCATGAATGATTTATAGCTTTGATACCATGTAAAGTAATGTGAAGGTGAGATAGTATGGATGTGACTGCCCACCCTAGTAAGGAATTATCATTGATTAAATAGTCATTATACAAGGGCTAGTTATACATGAATTAGGAAACTAGAGTCATACAAATAATACAATTACTAGGAAACTTTCCAAAGTATGATAGGAATACAATTTTGCCAATAATAGGACTCCTAACAAAAATTCTATTGGAATTTCAGAATTCCTCAAAAATTTGAAGCAAAAATTTTAGAATAAATTAATATCTACCATATATAATATACTTTCTTGGATCATATAATGATTTATAACAAACTAATACTTTCGCAACAAACAAACTAACAGGAACTAATAAATTAACTATGATTCACTTTTTCCCCCAACCATCATGTATAATCTTCCTTCATTCATTGCCAATTAATAAACTACCGAATGATTAACAAAAAACTGAACTCTAACTTTAACAACAACTTCATCAAAGAGATTCAGCACCAAAAAAAACCCTTTATAGAAGGGACATGAACTAAAAACAAGAAAAAAGAGAAGATAGTGGTGGCAATGTGGTGACTACAATGACTATGGTGGGTGGCTATGAGGGTGGGCAGCTTGCTTGGGTGGTGGGAAGTCAAAGACGAACATGAGAGCTCATCCCTCTATCTTAATCTTCAACTTTTGCTGTTGGTCGGGCCTAATAAGTTTAGGCCCAACGGCCACTTATGTTGCCAAGGGCAACAACCCTATCCACACTCCAAACTATATAAAGGGGTGCTTAGAGGGTTAGTAACATAGACACTGATATTACATCTCTCGTATTCTCATATTTCTCTCTCACGGTTGAACCACCATCCGTCGGGGTCTTGGATTTAGGACGTGATTATTAAGGCGACTCTGGTAGCCGCCTGGTTTTCTTTATTATCGTGGATTATTACCGACAGTACGCTTCCGCATCCAGGTTAGTCCTATTTCTTCCTACAGTAGTATCAGAGCCTAAACTATTCGGATTAGTCCCGATTGAAAGGTTAATAAATCTGCTAAACACGATTTGTTGAAAAGCATGCTTATTTATTCAATTATTTGCTTAATTTTCGTAATTATGCAACCTGTGTATTCAGAAACATGCTTATACAATTATAACATTCAAACCCAACTTAAAGATGGAATCTTTAGTCGGGATTCCCCATGAATGTGCTGTTTAACAGAATTTGCATGCCCAGAATCAACAAAAGTTTACGTTTTTAATCCAAATTCATGGATGTACATGCTTTGTGCAATCAGTGTGCCGCAAGATTGAAATTTTTTTTGAACCAGTGATTCAAACTGATTAAATCTGCTGCAATATTGACTAAAGCATAAAAGCATATATATTCAAGCAGCCTAATTTTGAAAGCATGACGGATTAAATTAAATGTTGTTTTAATTAATCTGCATTCAGTTTAATTATGATATCATGTTCAAACTACAAATTAGTGGCATAATCAGTTGTGGCGAACCCATGAATGGGGAAAACGTAGTAAAACAAATTAAAAAAAAATAGCGGGGGGAAGGGTAAACCCGAAACCCTAACCCTAACCATGGCGGTGGTGAGACCTTAGTGGTCTGCCTGCTGTCCCCATCACCGGCACCTTTGTGGTGACGGTAGCGGCGAATACAGTGAGGC
>NCQV01135512.1:966-11298 GCA_002740545.1 Lophocereus schottii | reverse complement strand
TTTTTGTTCGGTGTTGAAGTGGTCATTTCTCTTTTTAATGCACTGTGAGAGAGGTTGGCAGTCGTATTTTTGGTGTTAAACAATGAATATGCGGGTCTTGTAACCTCTGAAGGTGTCCTATTTGACAGCCTGTTGCCATTGAATTTTGGCCTAGCCACAGTGACTGGACAAGATTCACATTCCTGACTGTATTTGAAAAAGTGAATAGTAAGAGTAACTGTTATCTTTCTGTTCATTTCGTTCTTGATCTTTTGTTTGGTTGCGCTATGTTAGTTAACACAGGTTCCTGGCTGTTGGGCGTGCTTTTTTTCCCCTCCACCCTCGACGCATCAATCAAAATTAGTGGTTGCACTTTCCTTTGCCTGAATAAAGCACTTCTAAATGTTTTTAGTTTTATAAACTTAATTGATTATTAGTATTTTTTTTTTTTTCTCTACAGGAGTGAGAAGGGAATATATTATGCACTAGATCTTGGAGGCACTAATTTCAGGATATTCCGAGTTCAACTGGAAGGAAGAAGATCCAGGACCATTAGACATGACGTTGAAAGAATGCCTGTTCCTCAGCATTTGATGACAGGCACAAGCAAGGTTCTTCGTTTGACTTTTATACCTTGTAATGTCTTCTGTACTTGTTTCTCCGTCACTATGTATACGACTGTGTTCAGAAAATTGGATTTACTGCCTTTGCAGGATCTATTTGATTTTATTGTGGCATCATTAAGGCAATTTGTTGAGAAAGAGGAAGCGAAAGATTCTCCCGCCTCAACCAAGGAACTTGGATTTACCTTTTCATTTCCTGTGAAGCAAACATCTCTTAATTCTGGACTCTTGATGAAGTGGACTAAGGGTTTTTCCATTAACGACATGGTTAGTTGTCCCAGCCTGTGCTTTGTGCTTTGAACAGATGAGTGTGATTAAACTCCTGACAGAGAAACTGGTCAAATATATGGTTTAGCCTTTACTGCATTGCCCGTGGGAGGACTCACTGAATGTTACACACGTTCTGTCTTAAAAACTTAAGTGGCAGTCGAGGGTGGTGTGTCTTTTTCATAATAAATGCAAGATCTTTTTAGCCTGATTTTTTCCCGTTGAATTACTTCTACCAGGTAGGCCAGGATGTTTGTGAATGTTTGCAGCAAGCTTTATCTAGAAATGGCTTAGATATGCACGTAGCAGCTCTGGTACGTACATCGTTCTCGTCGAATTCTTTGTTTCTCTTGCTATCCTGATACAATATTTTGATGTTTAGATGCGCCCATGCAACCTATGCTATTGCGTCATGGTCATATCCATATTGGAAATATACAATTTTGTGCTTATTGTCAGGTAAATGATACTGTGGGAACATTAGCACTTGGACACTATAATGATGAGGACACTGTTGCTGCAGTGATAATTGGGACGGGGACGAATGCCTGCTATTTTGAGAGAGCGGATGCTATTATTAAGGCCCAGGGCCTTCCTACAACTTCAGGAGGCATGGTACTTTTATTTGACATTCTCTTAGGAGCTGTTTCAATACTACAATGGGCCATTTGCTTTTTTAGGTACTTAAATTAAAATTGTCTAATATTGGTTAGGTTGTAAACATGGAGTGGGGTAATTTTTGGTCGTCTCATTTGCCAAGAACTTCGTACGATATCGAGTTAGATGCTCAAAGCCCTAATCCGAATGATCAGGTCATCTGTCAATCTGTCACTCTTTTGCTACCAACCTTTTTTTTTATTTTTTTATTTTTTTGTGGGTTGTGCTTCTGTCATTTCTTCTTAGAATGAGGGTTTGAAGAGTAAACAAATGCTTTCTTGCTTCAGATTTTTGAGAAGATGATATCGGGAATGTATTTGGGTGAGATTGTCAGAAGAGTTATATTAAGGATGTCACTGGAGTCCGACATATTTGGACCTGTTTCACCGAGCCTTTGTGAAGCTTTCATCCTGAGGTACTTTTTGACCGTTGTGCTTCCTCTTTCCCTGCTCTTTTTCTTGCTTCTTATCTTTCCTGACATCATTCACTTTTCTTGGCTGAATTTTGACCAAAAGAGGATGTTCACTAAAAACCATTTGATTGATTACGTCGAAGTTGTAAAATTTGAGGAATTCTATTGCATGACAATAAGAAAGGACTTTCTGTGAGCAAACAGCTGCTGCTGAAATGGTGGTGGGGTACAATTGCACCTGTTTTTATTCATTTGTTTTTCAGGATTTATAATTTTACTTTTTGGTTGAAGCTGTGAGAGATCCTTTTTCTTTTTTTTTTTGGGAGCCTTGACCGGATGAACCCAAATTTTGTGGGTGTCTGAATGTGCTGTTTTCTTCTTTTCTATTTTATCTTGGCTTTTTTTGGTGGGTGTTACTTGTAAAATATTGGCAGCTAGATAAGCAGCCCAGTTGACTCACCATAAACAAGCTTAGCTGGGTCAGTGTGTTTCTGAAAGACTGAAACGTCTTGCTTCAGCTTACCACCAACCTGCTGCAACATGGCTTGCTGGGACCATTACTGTTCTTCCCAAAAAACAAGAAAAAAGAGAACTCTTTTTGAGAAAAGGCTGAACTAGCTGGACCAGCCTAGTTTTGGACTTTCGGACCAGTAAGTTTTGAGGCTGAGCCAGCCTGGCCCAAGTTGACTGTCCTAATTCATCAAGCACGCTGGGACCTTGGCAGCTAGTAATTAATGGTTAGGGCCTTGGGGCGGGAAAAAGAAAAACTGGGATTTCCTCGTGTATTATCAGTAAGGATGAAATAGCGTTAGATCACATTAAATGTGTGCGACGTCTGTTCTCTGATATCTTGTTATTGCTCATTAAGAACTCTTGCACATTTGTCTCAGGACGCCGTTGATGGCTGCTATGCACGAGGATGACTCGCCCGACTTGAATGTGGTAGCTCGAGCCTTGAACGACGTCCTTGGGGTATGTCTTTAAACTTCACTGCTTGCTTTTCTCTCATCCACAGTAGAAGCATGGCTAACAATGCACCAATCACCTACCCAGATTCGGGATGTTCCATTGAAGGCCAGGAAGATCGTTGTGAATGTCTGTGATGTGGTGACCCGCCGGGCTGCCAGGCTTGCTGCTGCCGGGATTGTTGGCATACTGAAGAAGATTGGCCGGGATGGGACTGGTGGCAGACTGAAAGGAGGGGGAAGCAGCAGCAGTAGTAGGTCGAGGAGGACGGTGGTTACAATTGAAGGGGGTTTATATGTCGAGTACCGGATGTTCCGGGAGTACTTGCATGAGGCAGTGGCGGAGATCTTGGGGGAGGAATTCTCTCCGTATGTGGTTCTGAAGGTCACCGAGGATGGATCGGGCATCGGTGCCGCCCTCATTGCTGCATCATATTCTTCATCAGAGTCTGTGGATACATGAACCGGAAGTAGAGAGGCATGCTTATGATTGATTATACTACATGTGTTCATATTACCAGCTACCTGTATTAATATTTATTGGGGAATTTTACGTACAAAATGGTGTAGAATTCATTTGGGGGTCAGCAAGTAGGAAATGTTTTCTTCTTTCCATCCATTTGTTATTGATGAAAAGCAGCAATTGTAATATTTGCTAGAAAACTAGAGACGTGTATGTAATTGGGGTTTGCATGGTGTACATATCGGGTAATTGGTTGTGATGCCCTTGAAAGACGTACAGTACTGTTGGGTTCCTCTCTGCCTCCTCTCCCGGCTTGTCATTGCGTTGTAATAATTTTCATCCTTCCCAAATTCACTAATTTTATATCTTCTTTTTTTTTTCACATAATAGTACTATTGTAGAGGGTTGGCTCCTCATCATCTTGGTGTGGTTTTGTTTTCATTTTTTTTAAAGAACTAAGTTTGGTTCATTACAATTCAACAAAAATAATTCCAAGTAAGTTTTGAGTTTGGATGCGCTAAACAAAACCCAATCGAAAAGACCAGTTTTCTTGTATTTTCCTATTTGAGATTTCTAGTAATTTATATGTGTTGAGATGCTATATTGGTCTTTGTGCCTACTATAAATTTCTATAGTTCGAAGTTCAAAAGAAGGAAGAACAATGGAACATGGCAGGGAGGGAAGTGATGTAACCTATCAAGACCAATTTTTGATAATTATTTGGATCATTTAAAAAGTCATTGTCTTACCAATAAATAAAAAAGTTTAATTATTCTCTATCTTTTTGTGATGTAATCAGAAATCTTAAAATTTTTAATTTTGATTCAAAAGATGAGACAACTATTTTGTAATTATGATGTGTTACAGCCTTATGTTTGAGACAAGTGTAATTCTTTGAGGAACTTGATAATCGAGTAGATTTTTTAATCATGAATTTGAATTAACATATAGGTTCTACTCGAATTTTGTAGGTTAGCTAAGACGTATTAGTTCGTTTCAATGAATTATAGATGAAATGGTGGTGAGTGATGTTATACTATCGTGAACTATGTTGAATGGTTAAAATTATAGGACTAAATGTTATGTGATTATTGAATGTTAATACAATATTGAATACTACAAAATGTTGACAACAATCACTTATAATATTTGTGGTACATGATTGATATAGGAAGTGTTTGGTAACAACTTTTTGAGGAAAAAGAGTTATTTGGTGGTGTTTTAACTACTTTGACCAAGTCAAACAACTAAGTAGATATTCGGTAAACAACTATTTGAAACAGCTGTTTGGTTAGCCTTTTCAAAAAGAGCTTTTTGTGAAAACAGCATATTTGCCCAAGATGTTAAATAAATTACATTACATGCCATTGCATTATATTTAATTAGTTATATAATATTATTTTACAAAATAGAAAGATATATAATATTATAAAGTGTTCCTTAGTAGCATTCGAACTCAGTTAAATCTTGAGGATTAATAAGAGTAGTTTTTTTGAAGGCAAAAATGAACCATTGAAGTTGCTTTGTTTCTTTCATTATTTGTATTTTTTTTCGAGCCGTGGAATCAGCCACTGACAAAGTCAGGTTAGGCTGCCTACAATACACCCTTTGCGGTGCAGCCCTTCCCCGGACCCTGCGTGAACGCGGGATGCTTGTGCACCGGGCTGCCTTAACGAAGTAGTATACCTTTTGATGTAGATTTTCTAATTTTGCTAGTATATTATATTAGTTCTCTCACCATGCATCTTTATGAACGTCTAATATTATGATATTTATACTTGAGATTATTTAGTCTCCCTTCCAATTATCTCCACAATGAACTTTGGATCGATGCAAAATAGTAACATTTGATACTATGTTTTGTATGACTTAAATCTAATGATGATAAAGTCATTAGAAATTCATATAAATTTCAATTTCAATGTATAAACCAAAAAAATTTTTAAAAAACAAAATAACATTATAAAACATTAACTTAATTTACATAAGATAGATGATGAATGCAAGTTATGTAAAATTTAAAAAGAAAGTAAAATTTTATCAATAAAATTTTTCTTCTATTTTTTTGTGAGATCACAAATGAAGTTAATGTATACATATGACTCCAATTTAATTCTTTTTAACAAGAAATTGACCAATAAATAAAAAAATATGTCATATTAAGAAGTAATTTAAAGATAAGGATACAAATAAAATTTTACTAAACATCTTTATTAGAAAAAGCTAACTTTACTAGACAGTTTTTCTACAAACAGTTAATTCAAACAGTTAACAACTGTTTGCCAAACAGGGATATAAGGTTGCCAGAATTGAAGCAGTAAGGTTAGTTGGTCAATGGTTGGATCGGTCTAACCGGTTACACCGGATAAAATCGTTTTATCATATTTTATTAAATTATGAATGATTTTTTATTTATATAAGTAAATTTTGAACTTAAATGGGTAGAAAACTTTTAATAAGTACTCTCACAAAATTTTAAATTAGCATGTTTTAGTAATAAATGAGTAATAAATTTCTTAAATTCCAAGGCTTTTTATGAATTTCCTTGTGAGTAACAAAAATAAAATTATTTAGTTTGATCAAAAATCGATGAAGAAGTGGACAAGATATTAATTTGGATTGTTAATATGTAATCAATTAATACCAGGATTCAATGAATAGGGAGGAAAATTTAAATGAATTACAAATAGATATAAATTTGCAGGTGAACATGTAGCAGAAAAGTTGTATTGTTCACTTGGTAGGAGATCTAAGAAGAACTTTAAAGTAGGTAGAAGTTAGGGGTTTGAAGCTCTTTACAACACATTGCAATTTTTTTAATGGTACCAACAAAAAAAAAACATGGGAGGGTCTTGAACCGGTCCAAATACCTGGTCCAATCATAAAAATCAGCAGTTTAACCGAGTATTGATCAGCTCAGTAGAGCAGTACTAATGATCGGATCGAACTGTTATCCGATTTGTAGTTGAACTGATCGGTTCTATCCGGTCCGGTCCAAATTTATGTTCCAGGGGTCAAGATGTGAAGCAAACCTTTAACCACTTTTTCCCAGTAAACCAAAAGGAAAAACTAAATAAACGCGACTCATCTCAAACTCCAAAACTAGCCGTTGGAAAAAAAAAAGGACATTTAACACCACGCGGTCTACGCCGACCTACTCTCTCCAACGTTCGAAAAAACAATTTCGATATTTGAAACCTCCTTTTTTATAGTAATTTTTTTTTTCACCCTCAATTGTTTTATTTGCTTCCGCAGCGTTTAAATCAATCAATCCCCCTACTGTCACAGTCTCACAACCCCATCTCTCTCTCTCTCTCTCTCTCTCTCCCCCCCTCCCTCCCTCCCTCTCAGTCACTGGTTGCGAAGAAGAAGACGACGAGAATCCGAGCTCTGTAACTCTATCTCTTCGCTTCTCTACCCTGCTTCCTAAGCCCAATCTCTCTCTCCCTCTCTCTCTCTTTTTGTGCGATTCGATCTAATTTTCTTGGTGTCTTGAAGTGATAGCTATGGCGACAATCAATCAGGTGACATCACCGGCTGTTCTTCCATCGAAGCAGAATCAGCCACCTCCCAAGACTGCCGATACTCAATCTGTTCTTAAGAGGTCTGATTCCTTCTCTCTCCCCATTTAAATCTCGTCGTTTTATGCATTTATTTGCTGGCTTGCCCAGTTGAGTATTGGGGGGAATCTTGCTTTCTTTCCAACGGCTGGATCCCAATCAGAAGTATCGATCATGGAACGCTTCCTCAATTTGGATTCTATATTCTTTGTTATCTACGGTTTGATTGAATTACCTTTTCTTTCTTGATCTGGGGTTGTTGAATTAAATCAAGTCGAAATTAGGGTTTCCAATTACGGTTCTGCGTTTCCAATTGGGGGTTATTTGGGGCTTAAATCTGTTTTCTATTCGCCTTTCGCGATCAATTTGACTATCTTTTTGTATCCTCTTTCGCCCTGTTGCTATCTCTACTTATTGAAGTATTCTAGGGTTCTAATTTTCCCCGTTTTGCTTTTCTTGGTCTATTTGAATAGGTTGCAGTCTGAATTGATGGCTCTTATGGTAAGTAATGATATCCCTATTCATTGAAAGTAGAAAAGGGACAGAAAAAGTAGGAAAATTTGTTCAAGTTTCTCAACTTTGGGTGTTGGATTTGGGGCAGATGAGTGGTGATCCAGGTATATCGGCTTTCCCAGAGGAGGACAATATATTGAGCTGGAAAGGAACAATCCAAGGCAGCAAAGACACTGTGTTTGAAGGCACTGAATATAAACTCTCCCTTAATTTCCCAGCTGATTATCCCTTTAAGCCTCCCAAAGTCAAGTTTGAGACTGGCTGCTTCCACCCGAATGTTGATGTCTATGGCAACATCTGCTTGGACATCCTTCAGGTATTTGCATACGGTATTCAGTCTTCATGTCTAATGCAATTCAGCTATTATTAATCAATTGGGTTTTTGCTAACTTTGGTTTGATTGTGTTTTGAATCATTTTGATGTATACAGGACAAATGGTCTTCTGCTTATGATGTGAGAACCATGCTGCTTTCTATCCAAAGTCTGCTCGGAGGTAATTCCTTTATGTGCCATTTGGCCGTACGCGAAATCTAGGATTTGGTCTCAGATGGTATATTGGTATTCTAACACTGTGTATATGGGCTTGAATGCAGAACCAAATACTAGCTCACCATTGAACACACAGGCGGCAGCGTTATGGAGCAATCAGGAGGAGTACAGGAAAATGGTGCAAAAGCTGTACAAGCCAACAACAGCTTAGTGAGTGGTTTTAGATTTTACCAGGAAATGGTTAAGTTTGGTTAGCTTGGTTGGTAGTAGCACACATATTCTTTTGTATTCCTCCTCCCCCATCCCATAAGGACTGGGTCCAAGGGCGCCCGTTAAAATCCATTGTTTGTTGGTTGCTTGCATTTAGTCATCTGTATCAAATGGAATTGCGTTTATCTTTCATCCTATTGAGATGTTGCTCTCTCTCTCTCTCTCTCTCTCTCTCTCTCTCTGTGTGTGTGTGTGTCCTTTCCCGTATAACTTGTCAAAGCTTATGATGGTTGCTTAGTAATCAAAGTTTTTGGGTTGAAAAGCTGTCATGATTTTGCAAATGGCTCAAGCTGTGTATTCAGCCCTATGAGAAGAGAGACAAGGAAAGGAAGGTCTAACACATAAGGAAGAGTGAAATGCCAAGTTGTGGAACGAAATCATGCTGATGCTCTAGAAAAGCTACAAAAGAAATTAAAGCAAGGATATTCAGCAGGTTCATCAGAAGCGTCGAAAACGCAGGTGGGGGAGTGAAATGGCAAACAGGTGGCGTCAAAAGCCAGCATGGTAGTGATTGGACGATAGATAAATGTACACATGGCAAAAAACTCTCTGATTCGGTAATTTGCATTTATTCGATTCGGAAAAAATCGGGTACTCATATCTGAATTTAAGCCTCAGCATCTGGGTCCAGACTAGTGGCGAATTTAGACTTTCGTATTACGGGCGTGCACCTGCTAACATTTGTCATTGCATATTTTTTAAAATAAAATTTAAAATAATACAGAAATGTTCCAAGAGTCTACTATTGCGATTGTTCTTTTTTTTTTTTAAATTTTTTGAAATTGAAACATATAAAGTCATTAGAAATTTTGTCAAATAAATATTTCTCTATATAACAACCTATCTTATTAAGTCATGTTTGAAATCAACTGTCCTTTCCATGTTGTTAAGCTAAATCCAGGCCGAAAGCATATGCATCCCAAGGTGAAAAACGTTGGGCAGCAAGATCGCAAGAAAATTGTAGAGCTAAGTAAGTAGCCTAGTTTTCAGCCGTAAAAATCCTGGGCAATGTGGAGCATTAAAACAAAGTTAAAAGGTCATGCATAAAAACATGAGTACATAACACCATGTGCTACACCATTTTGAAACTCGAGAGTATGCTTGTAAACAAATTCAAGCAAACTACTATTAAATAACAAGTTGTCACACCCGACAAGAATTCTTGTTTACAAAACATTCTTTTCTCATAGGGCTACTAAGCATTTGAATTGCAAAACTATCCAAAAAGATAATAATTTCTGAACATATAAGAAAATCAATTGATGTCCCTTATTTATAGTATAGTGGGAAAGTGCAACATATGGAGACTGATGGACTCCTAACACATCTTTTTAAGTTTCAACAACAAAAATCTGTTAAGTATCTCAAGTGTGCCCAAACTAAATACCAGCAAAAGGAGAAAGGACATAGGAAAATATGGTTGATCAGATGTTGTCCTCGCATTAAAATGTGTCAAGGTTCGTGAATCAAGAGATGCATTTAAAGCACTCCATTAATGCAAGGGTTTGCTTGGGCTTTAATGCTCAAGATTAGGAGTGTTCATCAGTCCAAATTTGGACCGGATCGTACTATATCGGATCGGATTGGACTGAGGACTGAATAAGAGAGAAGATATGGGCCGTGAACCGGACTGAATAAGTTAAGGATCGGATCGGGACCGAATTGAAAAATCGGACCGGACTGGACAGAATTGTCAAGCTAACAAATTTTTACGATATGAACATCTTATATTTATCTCAATATGAACAATTTCAACATATTTTCACCATGTAAAGCAAATCAATATTCTTGAACGTTTGGGAAATTATAAGTTGTAAAAGAAAATTAAAATTGAATAAGTAAAAAGTCGGTTTTCAATTTTTTATTTTTTATTCGATCCTCGATCCGGACAGGTGGACCGGACCGGACCGGACTCGACCGTGGACGGACCGAATTCATTCGGTTCGGTTCGTTCCGTTCCGCTCTAGGCCGGTCTTTGGTCCGGTCCGGATTTCGACCGAATAATGAACACCCCTACTCAAGATCCTAAGTCTCCAAGTTCAAGTGCTCAATAGACAGAGATATAGAGATAGAGAGTGTGTGTGTAAATTTGGTCTGCTTAGTGTTGCATTTGAAATTCAATTGAAAGGAGGA
>NCQV01135480.1:2601-12608 GCA_002740545.1 Lophocereus schottii | reverse complement strand
GGAAATGAGTGCTGTGAGAGGCTGGCATACTATGGAATGGCAACAAATCTGGTGAATTATCTAATTGAGAGGCTGCATCAAGGGAATGCCATTGCATCCAAAAACGTAACTGGTCAGGAACATGCTATGTCATGCCTCTGCTGGGAGCTTTTTTAGCTGATGCATACGTGGGAAGATACTGGGTCATTGCAATCTTCTCCACTATATATGCTCCTCTTAAGTTTTTCCTCTGTGTGTGTGTGTGTGTGAATTATACTTACTTTTTGAACTTGAATAATCCAAAATTAAATATGACTAAATCTAACCTCATTGAGCTGCACAACATTTTCCCAGTCAGTCTTGCTGTATTCTCTTAACAAACTTACTGGACAAAACTGATAGTAAAACTAAATGTGACCTGCAGATAAGCGGATATGAAGATACACCTCAAACACTGCATATAACCCCATTTTGACAACCTCACCCTGAACCTACTTGGCAAGAGCTATTTGCCAGCCCTTTCACATTTGGATGCAAATAAATTGTGATTAGGTATTTTAGAAGAATCTAAATTTGCATGGATCTATTCCTAGATGCTCAAGGGCCCCTGCATATGGCTTGCGTAAAACTAACACATGTTGCTGCAGGGCATGGATCGCTTAACAGCGTAGTTTCAGTGCCAGGATTAAAGCCTTCATGTGAGAAAGATGGATGTCACCCAATATCAACCCAAACTTCGTTTCTCTCTAGTTAGTTGCACTTGGAAGCGAGGGTATCAAGCCATGTGTCTCGTCATTTGCTGCAGACCAATTTGATGAAACAAACGACCAAGAAAGGATGAAGACGTACTCGTTCTTCAACTGGTCCTACTTCATCAATGTGGGTGCTCTTATCACTTGGTCGGTCCTAGTTTGGGTTTAAATTAATGTGGGCTGGGGTTGGGGCTTTGGTATCCCTGTTGTTGCTTTGGCTCTGGCAGTTGTGTCATTTTCCACAGGCTTCAGCTTATATGGCCTGGAGGGAGTCCTTTGACACCAATTGCTCAAATACTGGAGGCGACATTCAGGAAGATCATTGTGAAGGTTCCTAATGATAAGAGTCTTTTGCTTGAGATAGCTGATGGAAAGTCTTAACGTTCGAGGCAGCCGCAAGCTTGAGCGTACAGAGAACTTAAGGCATCTGCGTATGAAACTTTCTTTGCTTAGTTCTTTTTCATGATAATGGGATATTCCAATCATGTTGACTTTTTGTTCATTAAACAACACCACCACCACCTCTTAATGTGGGTTCCGCTTTCGTGGAATCTGAGAAGATCTGGATATACGCAACCTTACCTCTACAGGCATCATGCCCGTAGAGAGGGTAATTGCAAGAGACCTAAAAAAAAGATTTTATGAAAACATTATATAGAAAAAGGATTTTGTGAAAGCATTTTATAGAAAAAACTAAGAATACGCAGCAGGGGATGAACTAAAAAATACTAATAAAGCACGTGACAGTAACTATATAAACATAAGTACAACATAGTACAGGAAAGTACTATACCTTAATAACCAAAAGTAGAGAAACAAATATCTCTTCTCATATGTATGTACTACCTCATACAAACACAGCATACAAAAAAAAACCACAACTACACCAACCCTATTGCAACCGAATCACATCTACGAGACCATCTCTCTGTGATTTAAGACCTTAATCCTATCCTACCGTAGTCTCATATGCTGAACCATATTTTCGTCAATCCTAAAATTTTCATGTTTTCTCTAATCACCTCGTCCAAGTTCTTCTTTGGTCGTTCCCTACCTCTTTTACCTTCACGGGCGTTAATCCTCTCACATCTCCTCATTGGAGTATCCACACTCTTTCTATTTACATGACCAAACCATCTAAATCTAGTTTCTATCATCTTAACCTCGATAGTAGTCACTTTAACTATGTATCTAATTACTTCATTCCTAATTCTATTCATCCTCGTATAACCACACATCCATCTAATCATCCTCATTGCTACCATTAACCTTTGAACCTGTTTCTTTTTTATATGCCAATACTCCGATCCATAAAACACAACAGGTCTAATTGCATACGATAAACTTGGCCTTTAAATCCTACAGACATCCTCTTATCACCCAGCACACCTGAAGCATTCTTCCATTTTTTCCCACCCACTTTTACGTGCTGGTTAATGTCTTTATCAATATCCCCTTTCCGTTGAATTATCAAACCTAGATATTTAAACTTCTCAACCTTTGATATTGTCATCCTATCAATGGTGACCTCTCCCCCCTCCTCTTCTCTTTCACTGAAACAACAACGTAGATATTAGTTTTTCGATTTACTTACTATAAAACCTCTAGATTCCAGTGTATGTCTTCATCGTTTAAACTTATCGTTAACTTCCTTTTTGGCATCAGCAATAAGAACAATGTCATCTGCAAACAACATACACCATGATAACCCATCTTGAATCCCTTTCACAAGTCCATGCATAAACAAAGTGAAAAGAAAAGAGCTTAAAGCTGAATCCTGATATAAGCCCATACGAATATAGAAGTTATTGGTAACCCCTCCTGGCGTCCTAACACTCAGCCTACCTTCCTTATATATATCCTTAATAACTCGAATATACACAAGTAACATGTGTTTCTTTTCCAAGCATCTCTATAACATTTCATGTGGAACTCTATCATATACGTTTTCTAGGTCTATAAACACCATTTGGTAAAGATAACCAAAATTCATTCCTATTCTTAGTTGATGTGCCACACTAAGCATGGAATTCTTTGAGTTTTTGACTAAAAACAAGTGGACGAATGAACAATATACCCAAATATAAACCAATCCTAACTCAATGTGACCCAAACCTAGTCCCATCTGTATATTCTATTAACCCATTTTGAGTCTTTAACCAAACCTAACAATAGCCAGATATGAATGATTAGTTTGCTAGGCCTGTGGTTTCTAAGAATTTATGCACAACTTTGACAATACACTTGTTTTCACCAAGCTTTATTCTCCCTACTACGTTAGAACGCCTTATCATCACTTAGTTATGTCCATGCCCTGTCCTCAGTTGTCTTGACTAAGCCACAGTTCCAACCAACACTGACAAAATAAAAGGCATGAAAAACCCATGGAGACTCTGCACTGTGACCCGAGCAGAAGAACTAAAAGCCCTCATTATGCCTGGGCAAACTGAAATAATTTTCTCAACTGTATACAGCCAAACAAGCACCATGTTTGTGCTCCAAGGCAATACCCTAGACCAGCACATAGGCGCGAGCTTCAAGATCCCATCAGCCTCCCTCTCAGTCTTCGCCACACTCTGTGTCCTATTCAGGACCCCAGTCTATAACCTCATCATTCCTTTCGCCAGGAGGTTCACTCGGCATGAATTAGGATTCGACTAGCTCCAACGGATGGGCATCAGGCTAGTCATCTCGGTATTTTCCATGGTCACAGCAACACCCTAGAGGTTGCTCGGCTTAATTGGATGAGGAAGCATGGCTCATTACGAAAATTCGACTCTAGCCATCTCTATCTTCTGGCAAATACCGCTTCCTAATTGGGTGTGCAGAAGTGTTCACATTCATTGGGCAACTGGAGTTTTCTATGATCAGGCACTTGACACCATGAGAAGCCTGTGCTCTGCTCTCTCCCTTAGTAAACTACAGCCCTGGGAAACTACCTCAGTTCATTCCTTGTTGCCATTGTCACCAACATAACTTCAAGGCATTGGAAGGTGGGTTGGATCCCTGACAACCTCAGCATAGGACATTTGGACTATTTTTATTGGTTGCTGGTGATTCTGAGCATCTTCAACTTTCTCATATACGTTTGGATAGCCAAATGATACAAGATGGCCAAAGGAGTATCTATATGATGTCTTTATAGCATTGCTGTGTTCGATGAGAGTTTTCTTCCCTTTTCTCTTTATTGTTACAGCATGTGTAAATTAATGCAGCAAGATTTGAACCCAGATCTTAATCCAACTCTTTTTTGTTTTATGTTTTTAACCAAGAGCAATCTGACACCAATTGTAAGGATCAAATTCTAGTCAATATCGTTAGGAGGTACCCCCTTCAATTGGGAAGTTATCTGATTCAGCCTCCTGAAGTAAACTAATAAAACATGTCTGAGCTGTAAATGCCTTCAGATGTTTGCTACGATTGCTAAGCTTAAGAATTTAGGATAACTAAAACTTTTCATATGGTGAATTTCCTGAACTTTCTCTCTCTTCAGAGAGGTTTGTGTTTTCCACGAGACAAAAATATTGCCGAACATTACTCCCTACACTATCAAACCCCTTCCCAAGAGATACCCATTGCAATTTCAATATAGGCCATTGCTGGCAACCTAGGGTGTCGCAAAGAATTAATATTTGATTTTTCAAACAGCCAAGGGTTTGGCTATGAGAACATGTAAATTAGTCATCCAATGTATCATCGGATTCCCAGCAAGGAAGAGAAAACTAATATTAAGGGAAGGTCCATGAGTTCATGTAAGACCCCAATGGGAGCCACAGAACCCTAATGCATGTGATTAAACCTTTGTGCCCCTACACTAACAGTAGGAGAGAGCACAAATAAAAGGAGTTGGAATGAGCAAACCCTGAATACCCCTGAATTAAAGTTAACAGTTAATCTCAGCTGAGGTGAGGAAGATGGCCACGCTAGGCTTTATTACATGCAACATTCAAATTTAAGAGAATACATATACCATGAATTCAACTTTTTGTCACCAACCTGTGAGAAGAAACTAGATTCTATACAAGCTAAGAGGATATCAGCTAGTTTGGTAAAATACTCTTTCCATAGCAGTGGTACCAACTGAGTAAAACCCTTGGAACTTCCATGGTAAACTCTTACTCATCTCAGATTTAGTACCACAATGTGGCTTCATCGTGCAACGTAGGAAAAAAATAGTTACATAGCAAAATTCTTAATTACATACAGCTACAGGCAAGAGTATTGTACATAAAATTCTCTTGTATACATGGTACACATCAAACTAAATGAAAGAACTTGTGAACAGTAACCTGAAGATGCAAAAGGCCACCAAGGAGCTCTAAAAAATAGACTCGCTAATTTCACTGTGCACAGAGAATACCATCCTACTAAATGAGAAAACCCATGACCAGCAACCCAAAATTGCAGAAGTGCCACCAAAGAGTAGCTCAGAAAAATAGAACAATAGCCATTTTACTGTACAGAAAATGATCCCTTACCTGATCCAGTTGAGCTTTTCACCAACCATATATAGGATTTTGCACCTGTGGAGGTAGCAAATGAAGGTCCTGGCAATGCTGTTTGCCATAGTACTGAGATCCTGGTATTGCACCTGTTGCAAGCCTCAGGATCTCACTCCCCGTAAAACAATAGTGAGCAAATGCCAACCCGCCATCAACTATATCACACAGGTTGCGCCTCAAAGCTGATTTTGTCATACCGTTTCTGTTAGACTTAGAATCATCAATCTTCAGGACTTTGTCCAGGTCAGAATGCTCCATAAACCTCTCAGTAGCTGCTTCCCATGAAAGCGTATACCTTTGCTGTGCAGTCAGTGGTTGAGGCTCTTCAGCCAATGCTTCTTTCACCTTGGCAACAAACTCTTCAGATGTCTTGTAGGTCAAGCAGTTTGGAAATGACCTGAAGAATTCGTTTGATGGGTGGTCTGCACAAACCACGAACTTCCCCATTGCAAGCGCTTCAGCAGTGGCCGTGCACAGCACATCACTGACACTAGGGTTAATGAAAACCTTATATCTGCAGGCATAAACCTTAGAATAAGGTTTCTAGGAGCTGAGTTTATTCCAAATTTGTATTCGCAAGTCAAAGCACCCCAATTTCAGAGAACATTTCATGAAAGTGAAACCAAGGGTACTTACCCAAGGAGAGAAGCATCAGCATGGTCTCTCCCCTGTTGGAAGTTGAAGTTCAGATTCAACTTTTCGGCTACACTCTCAACCTCATGTGCATCCTCTCCATTACCAAACACATCCAGTTTGAGGTCCTTAAGGTCATTCTGGTGCTTTGACCATAGATCTATTAGTTCCCGGTATCCTTTTGCCCACACCATCTTACCCAAGAAATATGCTCCCTTAGAAAAGGTTTGCTGACCAGAAGCCCTTTCAGAAGCCAACTTCTCTTCAATTTCTAAGAATTTTGGGTTGACACCATGAACATTGCATACAACAGATTTGGGCAGATCCTGAGTAGCAGCAGAGAGGCGAAGAACCTAGAGTGCAGTAGTTATCATCTCTCAGAGCAATAATACTTTCCAAATTATAAAATCAGACTCAGTGCCTAGAAAAGATCTTATCTGGTGGGAAGTAGGAAGATAAACGCACACCACATATAGCATACCAAGCATTTTGACCTTAGAACATTACCTTATGACAATGTGCTCTGGTCACGATGTTATTTATATGCTTGACAAGGAAAGCCTGTACAGCCCCATTCTTCTCCCGTTTGATGTACTCCAGGTAGTTTGTGTGTACAACACCAACAACATGGTTGAACTTATCAGTCCACCGCTTACCATGATGATACCAGTTCAAATGTTCTGGTTCTTCAAGGATACCAATGTCAGCTTCTTTTGAAGGGATAAATTCAGAAATATCTCCCAATGGAATAATGCTCCGCCTTTCCTTCGAGAACTGCCAAAAGGTTCACCCATGTCAAAACATAGAGCTAGGGAATAATGACAATTTCAAATGTAAGACATTGATAGCAATGCTACTACCTTCCCAGGATAAAATGATATTTTGAAATCAGCCTTGAAGCCAATTCTTTCCTCAAGCCAGTTTCGTATATAAGCCTCCTGTTCTTCAGGTGAACTGAATGTGAGGCTGTTGGGGTAAACTAGTTCTTGGTCAGACTTGCAAAGCCATGGCACCAATAGAGTTACATTCGGTTCAGCAGATTTAGCTAAATATGCTGCTCTAAACAATGGATTTACTGCTGTCCCTGTCATCCAAGGAAGGCTAGCAGTTGTGACAATAGCAACATGTCTTTTCTTGTCAGGTGGACGACACTCCGCTAAATCTGACCAAAAGCCACCTTCATAGTGATGACCAGTACTCTGGAGAACAGTGGCTATCCTTAAATCAAGCTCATCATTGATGTCATCACAATCAATTCCAGGCACTGCACCTCCAGATGCGCATTGTAAGGGAAGGTTGTTCTTGCGCTTGGTGCATAAACTCTGCACTACCTTGTCACATATGTCTGCAAGAAAAAGTTCATTACTTATGGATTGATGCTGAATCTGAATGCTGTCTAAAATCTAGATCCTAAATCTTGGTTGACAGTTCAACGGTATTACAAATTACAATATGCCACATGAAGATCTCAACCGCTTTCCATTTTCAAGTTGAAATGCCACATTGGGAGACTCCTCATTTCAACTATTTGGTCATCTCTAGATGGTTTCAGCACCTTGACCTTGAATTTTTCAGGATTGCATTTGCAAATCTAGAATCTTTACTCCTATTTTCCAGTGTTTGAAAGCTATTGCTATTTGGTTGTATGCCATGGTCCTAACCTATACTTTTTACAAGTCATACATCTGGGGTGTGTTGTTCATGGTGTTTGTTTGGTAGGGGCTGAGTTTATGTCGCTCAATTGGTACCTCAAATATTTTTTACACCCAAGAAAAACAATATACTGCCAGAATCAACAGTGGAAAGAAAGAATAATAACCACCAGATGGTAAACAAAGCTATCCTGAGAACTCATATCAAACAAATACAAAATTTAGTGAACTCTGCTCACATCTGCTCATCTCATCACTGTTCTGAATCTGATGGGGAAAGAGAAGCAATTTAAAACTTAGAACAATGTCCTACATTCAAAATTTATTAACAGGCATTGCAAAGCACTACGTACCTCTTCGAACACCAAGCTGATCCAAGAAGGGCCCAGACTGCCTGACCACATAAGCCAGAAGCTCTAGTGCATCTAATGGTGGCACCTCCTGTTACAAAGACATGGCAAAGGAGAAGTTTCAGCATCTGACATTCTAAAACAAGATGCACAGAGAAGAAAGAATTAGCATTAGCTTAACAAAAGATATAAGAACAAGCTCCAAATGACATCAGCACAACTTTGCATCTGTCCTCACACACCCAGTTATTCACCCATGACAATACTGGCAGAGTAGACCGGTTAAAGAGGTTATCATTTCTGCAATCTTGTCCAACTCTTCACAGATTGCATTAATGAGAATAAATCATTAGCTATAATAGAAATAATGACAACCTCTTCTTAGTTTCTTGCGTTTAAACTGTACACACCCTTTTAACTGCTAACAAGTGTAATACTCACATTCATAGAAACATCGACCGCCCATATTACATTCTCTCTTTCTAAAGATAGCTGAAAATTATTATTTACATGGGGTTGTTAGAAATAAGAGGTTGTATCGTTGATCTGTGCATTGGATTGCATGTTGTCCATTAGTTTCCTGCTTCATAAACCTCCCGTGACTTAGACAAAATATATACATGCATCCACATATGCATACCTATGTTACCCAAACTTGGCCAAACCAATGTTATAGCGTACAGCGTCCAACAAGGGTGCATGTTCCAATCAGTTATGTTCCAAAAATTCATTTTTGGTCCAGAATTAAGGGTTGATGTCGATATAGGCATACACATGTTCAAGTGTAAACTGTCTTGACATGGACAAAATGAAGAGTCCCCTTTGCATGAGACCATCACATTGTCTACACTGAAAATAAAACAAAACAAAACAAAATAAAAATTGGAGCACAAAGGAAATGCAAGAAGGGAGATCAAAGGACCAACCTTCGCGTCCTGAGACTCCCACCGCAACGCGTTCTGCGAAAGAAAACATTGGAAACTCATAGCTTGCAGACAGTAGATAAACATGCATCACAAAGTCCTAAAACAAAGTTCTTAATATATATCACACACACGCGCACACACACACACATACACAAAAAAGGAATCCTTTGACCAAACTTTCGTGTTTGCTTCAGTCGAATGGGTAAAGTTTTTATGTTCATATGATACACTACAAATCAGGAGTATGATATTAATACCTCAATACACAGAGTAGGGAGATAGAGAATAAGCAGATAATAGCCTCAAATGAAATTTCAAGAAGTCAGCGAAAGTTAAGTATGAAAAAGAAAAATAAGAGGCTAATTCCCTTCCTTTCCTTTTTCTTTCAGGCTTGCTGCTCAGGGTCCTACTGCTACAATCTGCATTTATTCCTCAAATTAAGGAAAGATTTACATTTTTTACAGTGAGACTAACAAATCCAGGGTCGCCATAAACTCAAAGTCTAAAGCTGGAGGTAAAACCACCATTTAAGAGATTGAACTTCAAATTCACATCCCAAATCTAGTTAGAACATGTTGGAGATGCTAAACATCAAATATTCATAATCAGGCAGGTTGCAGCTGAGTCGGAAACATCATTAAACTTCCAGTAGATGAGTGCAGCTACATAACTACTACTAAAACCTCTGGCCAGATCCTACATCCTCAATCTAGCAAGGACAGACAGGATCTACAATTAACCCAAAGAAAAGTTGTCCACAAGATCAATGAAATTCCAAATTTTTGATGCCTATCATGTAGCTTCCCCCACATCACATCTCCCTCCCTTCCCCCCCCCCTAAAAAAAATACCCATCTCCAAAAAGAAAACCAAAAGAAAAAATCCCTGATAAAGGATAACGTTTCCAATAAATTACGGAAATTTAGATGAAAAGTCCTGAAAGTCGAAATCTTTCAAGAATCTAATAACTCACCGAATGAAACACTACACACAGCACAATGGGATGGCTTGCCTGTTTACCTCATTGCTTAAAAAGAAGTCTTCTGTCAAGATCTCAGTCATAAACACATTCAAGAAGTACGTGCTATCACTTCAAACACTGAATTCATCTCAAGGCAAAATGCATGTACCACTATCATGGCATCCGGATAAAAACAAAAGCGATTTCGCTGCACATTCCTACCGATTTGACTGAAAATAAATTATAGGAAAAT
>NCQV01135452.1:1349-13108 GCA_002740545.1 Lophocereus schottii | reverse complement strand
GCATAAGTTTCCCTCTTCCTTTTCTCTATTTAGCTTGCCATCGAAGTCATGTATACTTAATATGTTGATAGTAGGTAAGAGTAGTGTGTGGTACGAGGCTTGTGGGTTAGTCAAGCTCAAGGCTTTTCAGTGTTGAACTAAAATGGAAATGGATATCATTTGGGTTTTGCGATGTTTTTAAGGTGTTATTG
The DNA here is from genome assembly GCA_002740545.1 of Lophocereus schottii. NCBI lineage: Eukaryota > Viridiplantae > Streptophyta > Magnoliopsida > Caryophyllales > Cactaceae > Lophocereus > Lophocereus schottii. The sequence goes on along the minus strand of NCQV01135452.1, from coordinate 12,917 downwards.
GATGTGGATGATCTTGTATGTTCAATATGTTGATATTAAATATCAATTTTTATGTGATTGCTACTTAAAAGTGTTGTATACAACTTTTTTTTGGGATGAGAACCATCTACTGAGTATGTTACAGCTTACCCCCTCTCATTTTCCCTTTTTTTGGCCTAACTATTCTTGAAATACAGATAAAGTTCCTCGATTGACATAATTCGAGTCAGAACCTTCCATTTTCCTTGGAAAAAAAGTCATTTGTATGAATATGTTAGTTCATGAGTTTGTATTGTCAAATCCATTCATAGGTACTTGAGCATATTTAATGTAAATGCATTTGTTCATGTGCTGCGTAGTGTAGCGCTTGCTTTGAATGGCTAGTGTGGGCCAACCATCTCCATACTTAGTTGTTTTGTTTGGTTGGAGTTGAGCTATTTTCGAGATATAAGCCTCAGTGCTCTGGATATATGATCCATTGAGCGGTATCTTTTAGTTCTTTTTGTTATTTAGCTCCATAATTTGCGTACTCCGGGCGTATGTGTAATGCCCCAACAATTTTAAAATTTTGAAGCATATATTATTTATAATATTTAGCGAAAGCTTGTTTTAAACGAGACGTTATGCCGTGTCTCCAAAGGAGGCACAAGACACTCTAAACATCACAACTGAAGATGATAATAATAATAGTATTCTCTAAATACTTTAATTCAAAACGTCACTTGCTAGGATTTATTTTGAGATATTATACTAAAAATAGGTGGACCTATTATACTCTATATGTGATATCTCTCCGAACCTTGTTCCCTTTTAGAAGGACCTGAAAATGAAAAAACATGAAATAATAAGCCAAGCGGGCCTAGTATAATATGACGTTATATAGTAAAAGAATAAGTTAGAGCTTAGTAAAATTCATTTTATTTAGCAAACCAAGTAAAACATTGGGTCCTTTCATTATCTTAGGATGGCACCCAATATATTGAACTGACATCATCTCAATATAACATTTAACCATAGGAGACTGACTCTCCATTACGATCATTGAATATATGCGCATATTTGGGCCGATTAGGAAGCGCAAACTTCGTTGATCAACGAAAAATAGAGCAGTAGGAGGGTCCACCGTTAATATGACAAAACAATAAAAACAATTATCTCATGTTACACTTCATTGGCCACATCGATTCAGTAAATTGTCACGGGTATAAGGGCATAACCATCATCCTACACCTTGAAGATGATAACAAGTTTTAAAAGGAATGATAATTTGTACCGTCTCGGGTCCTTGTATGGGCAATAATATAAAATTAGCTAAGGACTATGTATATATGTAATTTGACAACTTCCTAGCATTGGTACTAATCCCATGCCCTTACGAGCCTCTAACCTCTTATTATCATAATCATATAAACATATTGTTCCTTATTAGAAGCGTGTAGCCATTATCATCCATACCTAACAAGAAAGCTTAACTACTACTTACTAAGATCACTTAGACGTCAAAAGTTATTATACAACATATAGCCACTATCCTTGACCCTTCTCAAACATGCATGCTCATGAGATGCTAAATTCATAATTCATGCAAAAAGGTAATCTAGTTATACTTACAAGTATCAACGTCAAGGGTTCTCCACTAGGTATGAAGGAGTTGTTTATCAACCCTTCTTCAAGCAAATAACCACAATTGTACTAGCAATGATGACAAGACTAGTTTAGCAAGAGAGATTCATACTTGTTTTATGAGAGAGAGGAAAGTCATTTGAGAGATGGTTTCAAGTGAAGAAGAGGGGGTATTTATAGTGGGTCTTAGTTGCTAGATGGCACAAAGGTTTAGGAATGGATGGTGAATGCACGATGTTTAATACTAATAGTTCCAAGGTGGTGTATTGTAACAAAACAATTAAATGGGTGCATTGCAATCAACTACACATTCACACTAAAACTTTTTTTTTTCCTTCAAGCGGGGTTTGGCCGGCTCTTTTTTGTGTTTGGGCATTACAAGCCCACCTTTCCATCAACAAAAGCCCACATGATGATCATGATTTTGTTATTACTACCTTTTTTTTGTGAGTTTTTAGACTATGACCTACAGAGTTGTGGTCTTCGGCGTCTAGCCATCGAATTTGTTGGATATATCCTTTACGTTTTTACCAATATAGGCACCAAATATAAGGTTATAAGCCTAAGTTATGGTTTGTTTCTAGGAAGAATTCTATCTATTTCGTTCCAAAACTTTAAGGAATCACTATTATCCCCAAACATAGGGGCAGGGGTGTTATAGTATCTATATATATCTATATTTATCTATCTATCTATATATACACACATATATATGTGTGTGTGTGTGTGTGTGTGTGTGTGTGTGTCTGTGTAACACCACCCTGAATTTTTAATTTCTTCTTTACTACTAATATTAAACTATGTGGTAGCGGAAAAACCTAAGTGGGGTGTTGCTACCGTATTTCCTTCTTGGAAATACCAGGTTGAGCATCAACCAAAACTCTAATGTAGCTATATTCTCAAATTATAACATCAGTTTGAGTCTTATAATAATATAACAAAGTTCAAACTGAACCACAATCTTGAAAACAAGTCTAAACAGAAACTGAATGAATTTGACTAAATCTTATTTCATAGCCTTGCATTAATTCGAGTTCCCACCCCCATGCTCGTGCACTTCACCTGAAAACAAACATTTTGAAAAAAAATGAGATATGCTCAACAACAATCACCCTTCGCAGTCAAAACACACACAAAAATTCATTTCAAACCATTTCAGGGGTGGCGAACAACAAGCGCAGTACAAATACTTACACATCCTCAACAGAAGCATATAATATCTCAAGCTCCATTTATTTCATTTTAGGTTCCCAAGGGTCCCACTGGGTCTCATAGCCTGCGCTTGGGTTTAGCGCAAGCGCTTTACAATAACTTGGCTTACTATCAACTTGAAAGGTTACCGTTTAACCGTACTTTGGCCTACTACCAATATGGACGGTTACTGCTAACCTGACCCGCGTCCTTCAGTAAAAAGGCACGTGGCCGCTCACATGCATGCAATTTACCCTGGGAAGGCTAATGACCTTCAATAACACAAGAACATAACTTCTCAGTCTCACCCATCTAGCTGATTATTTACACATTTAGAGTTAACCCTGATCTTTAACCAACATACACATCCCAAGCTGACCCATTCTGCTCTCAAAACATTTCCGCATTATTTTCGTCACATAATCAGCCTAATAACTCATGCACTCATTGATTTAGCAAAACATTTCAACATAAATCACAGGAAATATCTCATTTCACATTCACCCGGGAAAATCCCCTAACATAAACATAAAACACATTTAAAACACGTTTGAAGCATACTCACAGGTCACGTTTTTCAAGAGATACTTAAGGAAGGGTTAGGGTATGATTGTTACCTAATTATTCGCAACTTACGGGCTTGGTTTCCTAGCTCAGGCCTAGTGATCCGTACCTGGGCCAAGACAACATCCGTGCTTAGGCCCCAAATTTTTATGAGACACATCTATAGTTCATCCCTTGCTTAGAGAAATTTTCAAAGATTTTTAGATGACTTTAGGGATTCCAAAACATGACTAACCCAATTCCCAGCTTAGGTCAGGAACTAGGCCCAAATTCCAAGGGCCATAGCTTGAGATCCCAATGTTGAAATTTGAAGATCTTATCCATTCTGGAAAGGTTAACTCGTGCTCTACAGCTTCTATGTTTAGCCTTTCCCTAGATTCTGTCAGCTATTAGGTCAAATTTTGCAAAAATTTTGTACTATCACTGATTGCTTAGATCTGTGCAATTCCAGTAATTGGTCCATAGTTTTCTCAACTTATGTCTGATTCCCTTGATATAAAAGTCATAGTACAAAGAACTTCTTGGCCTAATAGCCACAAAAATTTCATATTGTTTGGATCAGTATAACATCGTAGGTGAAATTTTAAAGTTGAGGGATACTATGGTCTCAAACCAATAGCGTTCTACCCCACAATTCTACCTTAAAGAGTGTTTCTTTAGTCTCAATCTTCACAATATCGGTTCGCCGAACTACCAACATCAACCTAATGATTCTAAGCCCCCCCAAACGATCCAATTCCAACCATCAATTAATTTTTTCTAGATAGTTATGAATATTAAAACTCCACACACACCATCACAGTTCACTGTCTAGTTTGCTCCCAGATTTTTCCTCCAACTTTTCAGGGCCATAACTTTCACTTTTGATGTCAATATTTTATGATTAAGCTAATCGGGAAAGGCTAAATAGTGGAATTATAACTTTCATTTTACAACCCTGGGCAAAATCCGAGCGAAACTGGTTTGAATTTCCCAATTTCCTAAACGGTCTCAGTTACTAACAGTTTTGCATAGTCTCAGTAATTTAGTTATAACTTCCTCGTTTTAACTCCAATCCATGAACTTCAAATATTTCCATTCACAGGACACGTAAATCCATCTATCATAATGTTTCAAGATTTTTAGAGAACCATATTATTCCCAGAAAATTTGCAAAGTCAACTCTAAAGCTGAATGAGCAAAATAGTGTTTATACTATGTCCTTTAAGCTTATCTTTCACTAATCTCAATGAAAATCCTTTCCCAACATGAATATATCACCCTTACCCTAAATACCCGCTATCCCTAATCATCAATAACTCAACTATAACAAAAGGGTGAATCTTTACCTCGAAACGAATGAGAACCTTAAGTTGAATTGCTCCCCAAATTGATACTTCTCTCCGAACGACTTTGAAGTGGAACTAGTGAAAGTAAGAGTGGCAGTGAGAGAGAAAGAGAATGGCTATGAGAGAGAGAGAGTGGCCGGTTGAGAGAAAGAGAAAAGAGATAGAGAGTGGCGTGAGAGACAGAAAGGAGGAAGAGAGAGAGGGAAAAATTTTAAAAAAAAAGAAGCTAGAGTTGCTCCTCCCTTTCCCCCTTCCCCCCGGCTCCTCATCAATTTTTCCTCCCCTTTTCCCCTTTTTTTAAGAAGGAAAAAAAAAAGAGTAGAGATACCAAGCCTTAAACCCACAACCTCTAGGAACCTTTGTAAGCGCCTGACCACGATCGTTTAACTATTCGACGAAAATCATCCCAAAATAAATACTGTGAACTCAAGCATACTAGGTTGGCCGAGAACACATTAATTAAAAATTAACCAAATAAATATGAATATAATATATATATATATATATATATATAAGTAAAAAATATCCGAGGTTTCACATTCTACCCCCTTAAAGGTAGTTTCGTACTCGAAACTCCGTACACACCAGCTCATTCAAATAGGTGGGTGTACTTTATTCGCATCTCTTGCTCTGGTTTCCATGTAGCTTCCGACACCTTATGATTTGCCTGCAAAACTTTTATTAGGGGCAACGTCTTCCTACGAAGTTGCTCGTCCCATCGATTTAGGATGCGAACTGGTTGTTCCTCGTACGACAAATCTTCCCTCAATTATATGGGATCTGGTGTGATAACATGGGATGGGTCAGAAGCGTAGTTGCACAACTATGACACATGGAAGACATTGTGTACCCGGGGTAGCTTAGGTGGCAGTTCCAAACAATACGCCACCTCCCCAACCTGTTGTACAATAGGGTACGGCCCTATATGTATAAGGCTAAGTTTGCCCGTCACACCAAATCTTATGATGCCCTTGGTTGGAGACACTCGTAGGAACACTTGGTCTCCCACCTCAAACTCCAAGGGTCTGCATCTTCGGTTAGCATAATTCTCTTGTCAACGCTGGCCCGCTTTCATCCGTTCCTGAATTATTCTAACCTTCTGAGTAGTTGTCTGGATCAGCTCTAGTCTAATCATCAGGGTGTCGTTAATCTCCTACCAACACAATGGAATCCTGCGCCACCGGCCATACAGTGCTTCGTACGAGGCCATCCCAAGTTTGCTTGAAGTCCAAAATACATGCGTGCAGCATGTCCCTTAGGTTTGAATGGTTCTCTCCGTCTGTCCATCTGTGGCTGGGTGAAAGGCCATACTGAAGCGCAACAGTGTCCCAAACGCCTCTTACGGCTTCTGCCAGAATCCCGATTGGAACCTTATATTCCGGTCTGACACAATAGAGTAGAGCTCAGTACACCATCACCCGCGCTATCGCCTCTAGACAGGCTCGGGCTAGCTGATCCAACGTCCATGTGTTTTTTTATGGCTATGAAGTGAGCCATCTTTGTGAGTCGATCCACGATGACCCATATTGCATTGTTCTTCCTCTGAGTGGGTGGTAAACCTATTACAAAGTTCATGAAGACTGAATCCCATTTCTACTCAGGGATTTCCAAGGGTTGTAAGAGTCCTACAGGTCTTTGGTGTTGAGCTTTGACTCGTTGACATGTAAGACATTTCGCTACATAGTCCACCATTTCTTGTTTCATATTGCTCCACGAGAGAGTTCATTTCAGATTCTTGTATAGCTTGTTTCCACCAGGGTGAATGGAATGTGGGGTGTTGTGTCCCTTATCTAGGATTTTCCTTTTGAGCTCCTTTATGGCAGGGACGCATACCCGATTCTAGAACCTTAGCATCCCATCCTCGTGGATCACAAACCCAGATGCCTTTCTTGCTAATACCTCTGTCTTAATCCTATCCAACTGCAAGTTCGTGCTTCGGGCGGCTCTAATTTCATCAATCAGAGTAGGTCGTACCTCTATTTTATATAACATAGGTCTAGTTACCCTTGTCACCATGTTGAGCTCCAGTTTCTTAAAATCCTTACACGAGTCCCTATGTAGTGTCAACAAACTATTAAGAGTAGGGTATGGCCTATGACTCAATGTATCTGGTACTACGTTCGCCTTCCTAGAGTGATATTGGAAATTTATATTTTAGTCCTTAAGGAATTTCAACCACCTTGTCTGCCTCAGGTCCAGGTCCTTTTGCGAGAACAAGTATTTCAAACTTTGGTGACCAGTAAAGATCTCGCAGTGCACCCCATGCAAGTAGTGTCTCCAAATTTTCAGCGCGAACACTACAGTCGCTAGCTCTAAATTGTGAGTCTTTAGTTGTCGCATGGCATAAGCTATGACACGATCAACCTACATCAGCACACACCCCAATCCATTTTTAGACGCATCGCTATACACCACAAAGTCCTTGTCATTAGTGGGTAAGAACAATATAGGTTCACCCATCACCCACTTATTAAGTTCTTGGAAGGCTTTCTCACACTGATCTATCCATTCATACTTGGTAATCTTCATTGTCAAGTTGGTGAGGAGAGTGGCTATCTTCGAGAAATTCTGAACAAACCTACGATAGTACCCTACCAAGCCCAAGAAGCTTCTCACGTCCGTCAGATTTTTAGGTCTTGGCCACTTTGTTATGCCCTATATCTTCGAGGGATCCACAGATGCTCCCTCATTCCTGCACTAAATGCCCCAAAAATGCCACTTAACCTAACCAAAACTCACACGTTTTCAACTTGACATACAACTCGTTCTTCTTCAGCACCTCTAGAATGATCCTCAAATGGTGGATATGTTTTTCTGGAGTCCTTGAATAAATTAGTATGTCATCTATAAACACCACTACAAACTGATCTAAGTAAGTTTTGAAGACCTTATTCATGAGGTCTATAAATTCTACTGGGGCATTCATAAGCCTAAAAGGCATCACTACAAACTCATAATGCCCATATCTGGTGCGAAAAACAGTCTTAGGTATGTCTTCATTCTTGATCTGGAGTTGGTGCTACCCCAAACGAAAGTCTATCTTAGAAAAGGTCCCTGCACCTCTAAGTTGGTCAAAGAGGTCACCTATCCTGGCAAAGGGTCACGGTTCTTGACTGTTATCTTGTTCAATTCCCTATAATCTATGCACAACCTCAGGGTTCCATTCTTTTTTTTCACGAACAATATCGGGGCTCCCTATGGAGACATATTGGACCGGATACAACCCTTTTCTAACAGTTCGTTAAGCTGAGTCTTTAACTCCTTAAGTTCCGCTGGTGCCATTCGATAAGGCGCTTTAGAGATGAGAGTTGCTTCTGGTACTAAATCAATGCAAAATTCTACTTTCCTAAGAAGTGGTATGCCAGGAATCTGCCCCAGAAAAACATCAGGAAATTCTCGAACTACTGGGATGTCCTGAAGGGATGGCTCAGCAACCTCGGTTTCCACTACATTACATAGGAATCCTTCGCATCCTCGTCCTAACAGTTTGTGGGCTTTCATCGCGGTGATAAGTTTCACTCTACCCCTCGAGACCTTCCCTTTGTGAAGTAGTTCTCTACGTTGGGCCCCCTGAGGGTAATTCTTTGTTTTGGACAATTTATTTGAGCATGATACTACGCTAACCAATCCATCCACAAAATGACACCGAAATTAGTCAACTCAAACTTATATAGGTCTACCAGAAACTCGTGCTCATAAATCTGAATGGGGTAGTCCTCATACAGTTTATCACTTTTTACAATCTTCTCATCAGGAAGAGTGACAGACAGTAGAGGGGGTCTATGGGTTGGAATTAACCCTAGTGTCTCAACTACTCTGACAAAAATAACGGAATGCATAGCACCGGAATCAAACAAGACATCTATCGGTTGAGCTTGGAACAAGCCGAGTTTAGTTTCTTTCCTAATAGTTCACGACACACGTGCTATTATGGTCTAATAAGGCATCTCATGTCACATTATCTTCCACAACAAACACACAGTTTTCTTCATAGTCGCATTCACTTGCCACCCTCAGGTGGCCTAGTCTCTTCTTCATATATCCCATACACATCGCATTAACACTAACAACATTCACATATAAATATATATATATATAACATAATTCACAATTCTCAGCCAATCATAACAAATAGTTACATCTATGTAACTCAATAGAGTTCTAATGCATAGATTTGAAATGATAACTGCTCCACACATCAATGCTTTCATTACATAAGCACTTCAACAAAACTTGCTGGTTCATACTCACTAGCAAAAGGAAAAATAAACATCACAGTCTTTAAAAAAAAAAAAAAAACTTTCAGTAACTACTAGTATCTACTGCTCATGGGCGTCTATTGGGCAGGTGTCATGACACATCATACCGTACCTTCCCGGCTACTAGCGGGTAACCTCAAGCTTGGGTTCTTCTCAGCTGGGTTCTCTTCCAAATCTTCCTCTATTAGATGCTCTTCCTCGGGGTCCTCCTCTTCTAAGGGCTCTTTCGGGTTCCACTTCCGGGTCTTCCTCTGGGTCATCCTCATCTAAGGATTCCTCCATAGGGTTTCCCTCCTCAATATGTTCCTCTCCCAGTTCCTCATCCCCCTCCATAAACTTGTTTTCTCGTACAGAATCTTCCTCTTCAGTATCCTCCTCTGCTGGGGGTGGTTGTCTCATCTTTAGTATTAGGGGTGGGAGGTTGATCGTAGGGTCCTACATCTATGAGGTGGTTCAGTGGCCCTTCTAAATCCAACCCCATAGGCTCCCAGTCGCCTAAGTAACATCTTCCAACGAAGTTGAACAACCTATTCTTAGGGTGAAGCTCCTTCATCGGTAACACCACACTGAGTCACACAAGAGAGTCAGGAGGAAGAATATGGCCTGATTGTGCCCAAACCTCATACAGTCATTTGAGATCCCCTCTAACCTCCCATGAATAAAAGTCTCAATCCGCTCTAAGTTGCTAGTTAAACTAACTCCAAGCATCTTTTCCATTCTTCGATAATGGCAACGCCGCCCCATACAACCATAACGGCGACTCCCATTTATCCTATTCATCAATAGGTCCAAATTAGACACATGATCACAAATGAGTGAGCATATAATTAGACACATGATCACAAATGAGTGACCATATAAAGACATACCCCCTTTTTCCATCCTACACTCATGCTCCGAGCAATCCTTAAATCTACAGGTTTTAATTTTACATTTTTTTTTCCTTATCACAATCTTTTAGGCGAGCCTTTAGGTCAGTTAACCTGAGCTCTGATACCACTTTATAACATCCCAAATTTCTGATATCTTCTTTATTACTAATATTAACTTACGTTGCAGCGGAAAAACCTAAGCGGGTTGTTGCCACCGTATTTTCTTCTTGGAAATACCAAGCTGAGTATCAACCAAGACTCTAATGCAGCTATATTCTCAAACCATAACATCAGTTCGAGTCTTATAACAATATAACAAGGTCCAAACTGAACCACAATCCTTAAAGCAATTCTAAACAAAAACTGAATGAATTCGACTAAATTTTATTTCATAGCCTTGCACTAATTCGAGTTCTCATCGCCATACTCATGCACTTCACCTGAAAACAAACATTTTGAAAAAATGAGATAAACTCAATAACAATCAACCCTAACAGTTAAAACCATTTTAGGGGTGGGGAATAACAAGCACAGTACAAGTACTTATACATCCTTAACAGAAGCATATAATATCTCAAGCTCCATTTATTCCGTTTAAGGTTCCCAAGAGTGAGTACCCCACTGGGTCTCATGCCCTACGCTTGGGTTCAACGCAGCCACTTTACAATAACCTGGCCTATCGCCAACTTGGATGGTTACTGCTTAACCATACCCTAGCCTACCATCTAACCTGGTCCACGTCCTTCCACAAGGAGGCACTTAGACGCTCACATGCATGCACTTTATCTGGAGAAGACTAATGGCCTTCAATAACATAAGAACATAACTTCTCAATCTCACCCATCCAGCCAATTATTTACACATTTAGAGTTAACCTTATCTTTAACTAACATACACATTCCACCCCCACCCATTCTGGTTTCAAAACATTTCCACATTATTTTCGTAGCACAATCAGCGCAATAACCCATGCACTTACTGATTTATCAAAACGTTTCAACATAAATCATAGGAAATATCTCATTTCACATTCACCCGAAAAAATCCCCGAACATTAACACAAAACACATTTAAAACACCTTTCAAGCATACTCACAGGTCACGTTTTTCAAGAGATACTCGGGGAAGGTTTAGGGCATTATTGTTACCTGGTTATCCGCAACTTACGGGCTCAGTTTTCTAGCTTGGGCCTAGTGATTCGTACCTGGGCCAAGACAATATCCGTACTTAGCCCCTAAATTTTTAGAAGACACATATATAGTATATCCCTTTCTTAGAAAAATTTTCTAGGGTTTTTAGACAACTTTAGGGATTCCAAAACTTAACTAACCCAGTTCCCATCTTAGGTCAGAATCTAGGTCCAATTTCCAGAGGCCATAACTTGAGATGCCAATGTCAAAATTTGAAGATCTTACCCATTCTAAAAAAGCTAACTCGTGCCCTATAACTTCTATGTTTCAGCGTTTCCCTAGATTCTATTAGCTATTAGGTCAAATTCCCCAAAACATTTGTACTATCAATGACTGCCTAGATCTGTGCAGTCCCAGTAATTGGTCCATAGTTTTCTCAACTTAGATTCGATTCCCTTGATTCAGAAGTTATCTTGGCCTAACTGCCACCAAAAGTCCATGTTGTTTGGTTTAGTATAATGTCATTGGTGAATTTTTAAAGTTGAGGGATATTCTAGTCTCAAACCAGTAGCGTTCTACCCCAAAATTCTACCTCAAAAAGTGTTCCTTTAGTCCCAATCTC
>NCQV01135434.1:5445-15691 GCA_002740545.1 Lophocereus schottii | reverse complement strand
GTTATGATTTGAAGAAATCTTCCATTCTAGCCTCTTATTACAAAACTTCATGCTATTGAAGAAGAAGATTTGGATCCATGAAAGTTGATTTTGATGAGTTCTCCTAGTGGTTTGGTCTAGCTAATGAAAGATGACTACTTAGGAGTCGGATGAGAATATTGGTGAAATGAAGCTGCCATTCAGCCTTTTTTTAGCGCTCGAATAATTGTTCCTATAGAATTATAAATTTCATTTTTGAATACCAAAACATTACTGCTCTTCCAGATACTCCATAGAAGAGAAATAATGCTGCTAATCTAGTTAGATTTGTTTGGGTTTTACCAAAATTCAAAAGATCAAAGATATACATTTTTCCGAGTTGAGAAATATTCAAGTCAGCCCATTTATGTTGATATGCCTAATTGCAAGTGTCATTATTTATGAAATATTTGGTAAAGAGATGGTTTGTAGATTCTAATCCAAAATGACAGAGAGGGCAAATTGGGTCTAAATTTAACCCCTTCTTAAGCACGTTGGCAAGGGTAACTAAATCATTGCGATAAATTCACCAAAGAAAATTTTTAAACTTAGGCATGATATCAAGTTCCCAAATTCTAGCAAAATTCCCAAGGATTTTGAATATCTAAGGAAATATCATGCGCTTTCCATGCTGCAAATTTAGTAGTTAAAGAGTCACTTCCTGACAAACTATAAGAAAGGGAGTCTTCAATATCATGAGATGCAATATAAATACTCATAATTAAATTGCAAATTTCATTTGGCAGAAAAGAATTGAGAAAAGGAAAATTCCATTCCTTATTGGGAGTTAAAATCACTTACTACGATATTAATGTTTGGAACATCATGCTTTTCCAGGTAAAGCATCTGGATAATCGTATCTTCTCCACACCAATTATTATATCAGAACCTAATGAAATGTCCATTCCTAACTTTCCAACAAATCCCCTTATGAAAGAGTTCTGTATTTTGAAATAAGCACTTCCAAAATCATTAGATTTATAAGTACAACTAAAGAAGGTAGAAGCTAGAGGATATTTAGCACGTAAAACTTTAACCCAAACATTATTTGGCTTACACATGTTTTGTGGGAAACAAACTTTATCTCAGAACACCATAGGGAGACTCTTTTCTGTGTTTGATTTTTTCCCAAAGAAATCTCCATTATTTCTATCGAGATTATTGAATGCAGATTTAGGCAATTTACAACATTACATCATGTGACTAGGGAGAGCCTCAAGATTAGACTGAATTAAAATTCTCTACTTGCTTTAGAGATGCAACTAGCTTTCCAATTCTGCAACTTACCATCTGCTTTATGAATAAGATCTAAAAGCGAAGTGGGTGAACCATTCCCTTGGAGGTGCTTACCCAAAGATTCTTGATGAGATACATTAAACACAACTGCTATTGTTGATTTGGCCGCTTAAGTAGCATTTTAGAAAATACAAGCATCGATTTCTGAAAATTAATAAGTTGTTCAAACTAGCAACAAACTAAGAAAGTAGAGAATGAAGCTTGCAACAGGCTTCTAGATTAGATTTACAAAAAAGTAGGCTATCATCGGTAAAAAACAGACAAGGGATATTCTCGGCTTTGGGACACATTTTAATCCCAATTCCTAATTTATTTTCAGATGCCGCAAGATGCAACCTCTAAGCAAGAACCTCCATGCGCAAAATAAATAGATACGGAGAAAGTGAATCACCTTGTCGAATACCCTGTAAGGGTTTAATAAAACCGCATACATCATCGTTAACAATAATAGAGTGTGACACAGTTGTGATACATTTACCTATCCAACTAATGCAAGAATCATCAAATCCAAAATCTTTTAGGCAAGAGAAAATAAAATCACATTCAAGCCTATCATAAGCTTTTTCCATATCCAATTTGAGAGCTGGATAAACTTGCTTGTCTTTCATGTTTTGGAATTTTTTCATAATTTCATGTGCCACAAGTCCACTATCATGGATTGCTCTTTTTGGTACAAAAGCCCATTGAACAGGACTAATAATAAGCTCTAAAATGGGTCTCATTCTATTCACAAGAATCTTAAAAATGATCTTATATAAAGTATTACAAAAGCTAATAGGCCTAAACTGACCCGTCATAATAGGATTGTCTATTTTCGGAATAAGTGCAATAAAAGTATGATTAACTTCTTTGAGTAGTTTTCCTTGTTAGGAAAAAACTCAAAATGCACTTCGCAATGTAATTCCTAATAACAGGCTAACGTTTTTTTGAAAAAACTAGCACCAAATCCATTAGGCCCTAGTGCTTTAGATGAGCGCATTTGAACAACTGCATCTTTTATTTCTTGAGGAGAAATAACAAAAAGTGAGTAGGTTATTTTCCTTGGCGAATGCCATTGTATGTATATTAGTACTTATAGGTTGCATCAAACTCATTCACTGGGATCTAAAATGAGCAAAAAAATTAGAAATAAATTTATGTTCAATAAGGGATTTATTGCCTACCCACACTTTGGATTCATCTTTAACTCAAAGTATGGAGCCTATTCTTACTTGACTTAGCACATTGACAAAAGAACTTAGAATTGCTATTACCTTTTGTCAACTATTCTTTTCCATAAAACTTTCCTTAGTATTTCTGATTAAACAGGAGCAAATGCTTGCACTGTTTAATTAACCANNNATGCCAGTTGATGAGGCAAAAATTCAAGGGTTCAGTAATAAGCTTCTCTTCCACTGTATTCAATTAGGAAACATGTTTGTTTCTCTATCGAAAAAATTACCGTAAGACTTTCTATTATGATTTTTTAGGTGGTGTTTAACTTCCTTAAGCTTACGGTACACTCTAAGCATTGAAGAACCTTGAAAATTCTTCAGCCAATGAGTTTTGATGATCTTGTGCACTTTGTCATAAGTAGACCAATGATTTTGAAAAAAATATTTAGAACCTTTACAAAAATGGCTAGAATTGTTCATATTACGAACAATATAACTATGATTTGAGCAAAAAAATGGCCAATGAACTACTGAATAGTTTGGATACAAGTTTAGCCAATCTTTTTGTCCAATGACTCTATTTAACCTTTCATAAGCTAGATAGCCACGAATTATTTTTTTTCAAGTAAATAAACGTCCCAAAGTAGGCACACTCTCCCCTATTAATAGAATTCAAAAATATTTGCATACACACAACTTTATCCAAGCTTAAATGGGTATCCCCTATTTCATCAGAAAGACATTCAATTTCATAGAGATCCCGTATTACACACCAAGGAACATCTAAGATGTTGTTAATACCCATAAGAAGATTCCAAAACGCACCTTTGTCAATTTCTTGTGCCGGCTCATGGATGGCAGATTCATACATTCTTTTTGAATAAATTTATCTTGTACTCAAAATATGGATGGCACTTTGTTCTTTTAGAAGAACTTGAGCAGAGATATTATCATTATTCTATAAAACCCGTACCCTCACAATGATTTTTACGGAGGGCATAATTGAAATGCTCGTATCCCAGTGCAGAAATGATCTGATCAGTATTAATATTATATTTCATTATTTCTAGTAGGAAAAGAATATCGGGGCCAATTTTGTAATTCAGAATCTTGATCTCTTCTCTAAGTTGGTGCTTTTTGTCACCTTGAACGCACCAACAAACTACTTTTATTTAAAGAAACAATCACAAAGAAGCAATCAAAGTGCCCAAATTGGTCTACACCAATTAGTCTAAGCGTATTACCCTCAAAAACTAAGCATATTATCCTTAAAAAAAAAGGAAAAAAAAGAGCAAAACCCATGAGAGGGTTCGTCAAGCATCATAGCTAGTAGGTAGTCTAAGCACCATACAGTATGGTCTACGCACACATAAGTGTTGCTCCAGAAGAAAGGAAAAACGAGCAATGACCCTATCAGTGCCTCTATCTGCGCCCATGAATAAAAGGAAGCCAAGGAAGAGTAGTAGTAGACAGAGTAATAATAGGCTAAATGAAAAAAGGCAATGATAGCGCCTAGTGCTAGGGAAAAAGCATATGAAAACCGTATAACACATGCACAGCAAGTGGCGTGATGCATGCTCCCATACATAACAATATAAAGAAGGGAAACAAATGTGAAATCACCAATAGACAAATGAAAAGGAATAGGAAAAGCCACGACGAAATGAGACACAAATAAAAACAATCTAAGGTCGTAAAGAAGGTAATCTTGGGGACAAAAAATGCATCCAGGAGACAAAAACAGTCTAAGGTTGTAAAGAAGGGAAACAAATGTGAAATCGCCAATAGACAAATGAAAAGGAAAAGGGAAGCCACGATGACAAATAAAACTGGTCTAAGATTGCAAAGAAGAGCATCTAAGACACAAAAAAATGCAAGAGTGAGGCTCGTCTCATAAAAAAATATCATCATAGATAGCAAGGCTGAACCCTTCTTGCTCATCTCTAAAAGTGTATAGAGAATCCTAACACCAACAGACTCAATCTGCAAAAGGAAACTGAGTTGGGCATACAGGATTCCACGGTTACATTCTCCTGGGGAGAGCCAAAAGGCAAAGGGTTCCAAATGAATAGAAAAAAACAGCATCAAAGAGTCTCAGCAATAAATGATCAAATAGAAAAAAACAGCATCAAAGAGTCTCGAAAATAAATGATCGAACATAATGTCATGTAGCTAATTATAAAACATGATTACACGATGTCAAAAATCTATAGGGAATTGCTTCAGCATATTACTATGCTTTCCAACTGCACTAAGAAGTTGCTCCGAGAGTAGAGAGCTCACAACTCTAATATGCCAATCAACTAGAGTAACGACACACCTACAATAATGAAAATAGAGGAGGAGCATGTATGAATCCAAAAACATTATAAGTGGATGAGATGCGAAGAAACTAGAGCCATACATCAGAAAATGGAAGGGCACTACACTAACAAGGTGTCAATCCAAAACATGAAGTAAATCAAAGGGGAAGAAGCAAACATTTAAAAAAAAAAAAAAAAAGAACAACCAAACTGCTGAGGAAGGTCCAGGATCAATACTCATAAATGGCCATAAAAGGAGCAAGTCAGTTCCCAAAATAATTGGTCTAAGTGAGTGAGCATCCAGGATATCTGAACTGTGAAAGTCTAACTTAAGTTCATCAAATTGGTCTCTTTCAAATTTGGGTATACCTTTAATTACTCTCATCCTATTTCCCCCGTCCTCAGTTGGTCGCCCTTTTTCGGCACCTAATCTTCCTTCCACTTACTTTGTCTCTCTCCAATATTGGCCATTCTAGCTTAGGCAAAGCAAGGACGTGATAGCAGGAAAAGCCAATTGGCCGCACGCGTAAAACAATGGTAAGAAAAGAGGAGGTTGGGGTTTCTTTTGTTAAGGTAATGTCTCCCTTCATCTCACTCTTGCTTAATTTTATATATGGATTTCATTTCAAAATTCTAACATTTTATATTTAATTTTCGAAATTTGAGAACTCAAATATGGAAAATTAGGTTTGAATTGAAAAATTACATTTAAAATTTCAAAAATCAAACTTGACAATTCTAAAATTACATTAAATGATTTTTTTGAAATTTTAGATATAAAATTTTCAAATTTTTGAATGTTTGAATGTTGGATATTTTTTCCTATTAATTAATAATGGCCTGATAAAAGGATAATGAAAGTGAGTAGTTGATGATCATCATGAGTAATATGTCTGTGTTCTTTTAGTAATTCAAATATTTACCGTGCCACTGGCATTCATTGATTTAGAAGTATGGACGTATGTTGATTATTTTACAATAGTATTGTGAGCAGGGAGTTGTAAGTCAGACAACGAATGTGGTTCTGCCCTATCTTTATTTATAAGCATATAGAATTTTTCAATGATGTTGTGCCTTTGAATTTTTTAGATTCTTCTTCGGCTAGTATTAATAAATCGAAGCAATCACAATTGTATTTTCATTTAGTTAATCAATCAGCATGATTACAAATTACACGGTTAAAATGGTGAATGGTTATTAATTGATGAAATTAAGCTTTGTCAGTACATTAGATTTCGTTTACTTTTGTTCCCATATTTATGGAAGCAATTATGTCTATTATTATCTTATTATTCTAATATAATGACTGTTTAATTGTAATGCCAGTATCATGAAAGTAAATCAGTTTAAGGCTCAGCAAAGTGACCAAACTATAGTATTTGATGCACATCATGATTCACAGTTGATTTATCCGTATTTAAGACTAATGCAATGCCACTTATTCGAATAAAAAAGGATAAATGATGGCCACTTATGACTAAAATTTTAGAATTTACCCAGAGGTAAATTATTTCTCAATGGTGAGTGGGCATAATGAAGGTACTATTACATTGATCAAATTCACTTGTATATCCAAAGATAGCATGTCGTGGTTTTGGTCGTATTATCTCATAAAATTATTAATGCCATTTGTATATAATTGTACATTACAGTATTTACGTAAAGGAGTATTATAATATACTTTAATTATTCATCTATTTGACTCCATCACATAATTATTGTGTAAGGGGCATTCATGTATTAATTGCAGCTGTTTCACTTCATCCGCATGTTGCATCGGCTAGTATGTTTAATGGGCTCAACTTTACTGAATGGAGTGAACAAGTCACGTTTCACTTAGGTGTATTGGATCTTGACTTGACACTATTGGAAGATAAACCTAATGATATCAGTGATGAAGGAAAGTTGTACCATAAAGCTTGGACACGATCTAACATATTAAGCCTCATGTTTGTGCGAATGACTATTGCTAATAACATTAAGACCACTATCGAACCAACAGAAAGTTTAAGCAATACCCTAAGTTACTGGAAGAAGGGTTCCGATCTGTGGACAAGTCACTCACTAGTACTCTTATGTCTAAACTCACAAACATGATGTTTACTAAGATGACAAGTATGCAAGAGCATATCATCGAGATAATTAATATTGCAGCAAGACTAAAGGCATTGGGAGCTATGGATGACTCTTTCTTAGTAAAATTTAGATTTTACATAGTGAATGCTCTTGAGGAGTATGTTAGTGAGGTTGAAAGGCAATTAGATAAGAAGGTAAAAATTATTAGGTCTGACAGAGGTAGTAAATACTATAGAAAATATGACGAAAAGGGACAATGCCCTGGTCCATTTGCAAAGTTCCTCGAGAAATGCGAGATATGTGCACAATGTACTATGCTAGGACGCCATATCAAAATGGTGTGGTAGAAAGAAGTAATTGGACATTATTAGACATGGTTAGGAGTATGATAAGTAACTCCTCATTATCTGAATCATTGTAGATGCAAGCTCTTAAAACTGATGGATATATACTAAATAGGGTTCTCCATAAGGCAATTCCAAAAACGCCTTATGAGTTATGGACTGGTATGAAACCCAGTTCAAGCAAGATACATGTTTGGGGATTTCCAACAAAAAAGTGATTATATAATCCATATGGAAAGGAATTGGATTCTCATACCATTAGTAGCTACCTCATAGGTTAGCCAAGGAAATCCAAAGGATATAGTTTTATTGTCCTAATCACAGTTCGAGAATTGTATAAACTGGCAATGCTAAATTTATTCAAAATGGTGAGGTTAGTAGGAGCTATGAAGGATGTAATGTGAAAATTGATAAGGTAAGGGAAATTGTTCCCATGTTTGCTAATGTGCCATTGCCAACCCATACTCCAAATATTGTTCCGATTTTCNAACAAAATACCAACAATAATGACAACATTCGGATGAAGATACGCCTCGTGAGGAAACTGACTCACCATTACCTACTGATCAAAATGAACTACAATGATTAACTAATTTAAGAAGATCCCAAAGGGAAAGAAAGTTAGCAACTTCTAGTCATTATGTGGTTTATTTGGAAGAGTCAGATCTCGATGTAGGAATAAACATTGATTCGGTTTTAGTTTCACAAGCCATGGAATGTCCTGAGTCTAATAAATGGATCGATGCTATGGAAGATGAACTTAGATCCATGGAACAAAACGAGGTCTGGGATCTTATTGAATTACCAAATGAAAATAAATGAGTTGGATGTACAAGTATGGCTCAAACGGTAATATTGAAAGATATAAAACTAGGCTTATTGCTAAGGGTTACACACAAAGGATAGCATTGATTATAAAGAGACATTTTCTCCGGTCTCAAAGAATGACTTATTAAAAATAATTATAGCCATGGTAGCTCATTACGATCTCAAGCTACATTAAATGAATGTGAAAACCGCTTTTCTTAATAGAGATCTTGAGAAGAAGGTTTACATGGATCAACCTGAAGGTTTCTCGATTGAAGGAAGGGGACACATGGAGTGTAAGCTTAAGAAGTCAATTTATGGACTAAAAAAGGCTTCCCGACAATGGTATATTAAATTCAATGATACCATAACCTCTTTTGGTATTCAAGAAATCATTGTTGATAGATGTATATAGCAAAAGGTCAGTGGGAGTAAGTTTATATTTTTAGCCTTATATATTGATCATATATTATCTGTTGCGCATGATTTAAGCTTATTACATGAGACTAAAGGTTTTTTCGCTAAGAATTTTGAAATAAAAGACATGGGCGAGGCATCCTATATGGTAGGGATTGAAATTTTCTGCGACAGGTCACAAGGAATGTTAGAATTGCCTCAAAAGACCTATATTGAAAGAATTCTAAAGAATTTTCATATGGATAAGTGCTCAACCAGAATTGTTCCAATCTGAAAGGGAGATACATTTAATCTCATGCAATATCCTAAGAATGATGTGGAGTATAAGGCAATGCTACCCATTCTATATGCTTCTATTGTGGGTAGTTTAATATACTTGCAAAACTGCACAAGGCTGGATACTAGCTTTGCTGTTGGGATGCTAGGAAGGTATCAAAGTAATCCTACCATGGATCATTGGAAGGGTACAAAGAAAATTTTAAGGTACCTATAAAGAACGAAGGATTATATGCTTATCTTTAAGAAATTTGATCATTTAGAAATGATCAGATACTTAGATTCAGGTTTTGGTGGGTGTTGTGACAGTACAAAATCCACTTTTGTTATTGTTCCTTTTGTCTGAAGGAGTGCACAAGATGTCATTGCTATGTCCATGACAGAAGCTGAGTTTGTGGCTTGCTATGAAGCTATAATACATGTACTCTGGCTTTGGAATTTTAGTGCAGGACTTGGAGTAGTTGACCCCATCTCCAAGCCACTAAAGATATACTGTGATAATTCTGCAACAATTTTTTTCTCAAAAAAATGATAAGTATGCAAGAGTGCCAAACATATGGAGTTAAAATACCTATCTATAAAGGATGAAGTTCAAAAACATGAAGTGTCTATTCAACACGTTAGGACTGATATAATGATAGTAGATCCTTTGACTAAGGGTTTACAACCAAAGGCTTTTAAGGAACATGTGCAAAGAATGCGTCTTGGTTGTAAAGAAGTTTAATGTTTTGTTGATTTTGACACATTAAGCTCAAATTACATGTTTTTGATTAATTTTTTTAAAAATTTCTATTAATTATGATTGGGTACACATGATGTTTATTTTACTATAAGAATCCTGAAATAATGTGGACCAAATTGGATTTTTATCACTTATGTGCCTAGCCTAATAGTTTACAAGGTGCTGTAGTATATGAAAGGGAACATGCTCCATAAATAGTGTGTAATCGCCATAACTCTCATTTACCATATTATCAAGTATAGGTAATGCATGATGAATGGGGATGATTATATTCTGCGCTCTTATGTGCACTGTTGAGTGTCGATTATCACGCCAAGAGAAAGAATGTTGAATTTTTTCCTATTAATTAATAATGGCCTAATAAAAGGACAATAAAAGTGGGTGGTTATTCTTTATAAACATGGCTAGTTTGTTGGCTACCTAGTTTCTAGGGATTACCCTATTATTTCAACCAATAAAAAATTAACAGCTAAATAATCTCATCCATTCATTTGGTTAGATGATGGGCATATTGGATTAAAGATTAAGAGTTATAAATTGGCCCTCTCCTTACCAGCTAAGATGCAGAAATAGGGCCATCCCAAAATCTCTGTAACATTAAGTGAGAAATGGGCTAAGGGAGAGAAACTGGTTTGTCTCGTCAAACTCTTTGGGAATTAGTAATTTGTGAATATGATTTCTTCCTCTTGTTCCGCATCAGGTATAATTTATTGTGAGAATTATTCGTTCATAATGCTATGAATTGTGATTCATATTGATCAAACCTAAAGTTTTAAACTTTACATTAAAAGCCCAAACTTTAAAAAATTAGCT
>NCQV01135398.1:14299-27274 GCA_002740545.1 Lophocereus schottii | reverse complement strand
GTCCCCCTCTAGCACTAGCAAGATTGCTAAGACTTGTAGCAGATAAAAATTCAATGTCAAGTAAAGGTCCCAAAGATAAAAGAAATAACACCATTAAAGGGATGAACAGAGTGATAGAAAAATATTAAAAGATTAGACGAACTTCAAAGTACTTTGAAACAGATCTGCCAAGGTCAATACAAAACAACTTTGAGCAGTAATGACCAAAGTTATGAACAAAATGCTTTCAACCAAAATGCGAATGCAGAAATAATAGAGAAAAAACACGCGATGTTTTTACAATGTCAGGCCTTCCAAAGACAGCTGGTTACCACCTAAGGCTTTTATTTTTTTAGGATTTAAACCATTCCACTTCTTATTTACTTAAGAAGTTAGGATACTTGGTTCTTCAGTCCACATAGCTTCTTGGAGTACTTGTAAGGCTAGCCACTCAATCTAGAAATAGTCTGCAAGATCTACTTCTAAACCAAGTACCTTAAGTAGACTAAGTCTCCAAGTGTTGTCACTCAACATATAGCTACCCAAGTAAGTTTCCTAACTTGTAAAAATTCTCTCACAAAGAGTAAATTATGATAAAAAAACTACACGATGGAGAGTACAGCAACAATATAATTACACACTTTATCACAATATGTCGAAGTCTTATGTCTTATTACTTGCTTTGGTTCTTCTTTGCTCTACCTTCCAATATTCATATGGTTGTTGCAATAAGCTTGGCAAGTCTTCAATGTAGGCAATTTTGTTATTGTCATATTTCACAGTCAGTGGCTCAAACTTTGAACTTTACACACTTGGCTTTTAGAAATGGTAATGATACAACCATTATAGGATTCGATTTGAGATGAGAAATCTCATTTATAATCACATGAATGTTACAAAAATTAATAAAAGAAATTCTATGATATATTTGAAAGATATGTCAAAGATACCTTCCATAGATATAACATAAATAGTTTGACAAATGAGCTTTGAAAATATGCCAATTAGATATAACACAGACAGTTTGACAAATGGGCTTTAAAAATATGCTAATAATTTCCTCAATGAAGCTCATAACAGATATTGACTAAAATCAATTACAGGATTCTACAAAGATTCTTTCCAAATAAAACACTCTAGGCTTTGGGAAGGGATTTATAGCCATATTGAGATCTAAATGTAAAGACAAGCATATTAAATATAATTGTCAAAATAATATCTAAAGATGATGTAATTGTAAAAATAATATCTACCAATGACATAATTATCAAAATAATACCTAAACACAAGCATATTAAACATATTTATCAAAATAATATCTCAATGTATTAGACATGTGTAAAGTTCATATGAACCTACACTCATGATATTGAGATAAAAGTTTATAAGACTTTAAGCATAGGACTTCGAACATAGGATTTCGACAGAATTAGATCAAAGTTAATACAAACTTATACTCATGATACTTAATGCTCACCTATGCCAAACAATATAAATGTCCAGTCTCTACATCAAGTAAGCTCTAGTCATAAGATATTTTAGCAAAGTTATATTAACTCACTTTGATAAAACTAACTCAAAGATTAACAATCACATTCTCAAGGTCTTTCTCAGTGACTTTAACTCAAAAAAATACAGTTCATGAAGGAATTAATATAATGAATTAACAGTAAACATATTTCCCGTAATCCTGCAATGGAAGACGATCAAACCATGGCTTGAATCACTGGTCATAGAAGGAACTCACAATATGGAGAACCTTCACAATCCCACAACCTAAGAGCCCTAGGTTTTGTGCAAAAACTCTCTTTAGAGAACTCTCGATGTTTCTGTCTGGATGTCTTTCCACATAGACTGACCTCCCTTTTATATTAAAAGGGCGGTTGAGGAACTAAGGTTTCTGAGAAACTTAAGTCAATGACGTATTAGTCTTGCACCCCCTATGGGTGTATTATGCCTAAGTCCAACATCTCTGATAAGTACCGATAGAGCATGCCATTTTAGGGTCATTTTGATGCATTTTTAAGGGATTCATAAGTTTTACACTTGGTTTTTACCCCAAAAATCCCATTTTATGCTTGGTATAGTGCTTTGATGACTTTTGTAGGTTTTGAGACCTTTTTCATCAAGAATTGGCCTTTAAAAGTGATCCTTATGACTCACCACAGACGCCCCCAGTCACCATGTCCGTAGAAGAAAGAGAAGAGTAAGAGAACACCGAGGCAGTGGCCACCACAGATGGTCCATGGTGAAGGCCATGGTCCGTGGTGGCCCCATTTCCTGAGAGGCTATTTGTTTCCTCATGATTTTTCGACTTCCTAGCAGTTATTATGTTGTTATTACGCGTGGCTATTCGGCTTCTAGGAGTTTTGCTATAAAGGGGATTGTTTGCATCCTCAATCCAACATCCCATCATTCCATTTTCCTCCAAATTCTATTCTAATTTGTTAGGATTTAAATTTAGAGAGAGTTGAGGGTAAGTGAAGGTGAAGATTGCAAGGATTCCAGATCGGGTTTGCAAACGGTTCAAGCGCGCATCGGCTAAGCAATTTCTCCCGCTTCTCTTCTCTTTTCTCTTTAGATTTTTATGCTATTTATATTAGTATTGATTTTTATGTTAAGTTTTGGATTGTTAATATTAGAATTGAGTTCAGTTATTGTGATTGGCCCAATTCTTGTTTTTATCTGAATGTTCTTTGGATTTGTTGGGTTTATTCTATTTAATCTTAGACGTTGATTTGCCAGTAAGAAAATTGATCAATTTCTTGCTTGTTTCAAACATTTGTAATGAACTAAAAGGTGAAACTAGATATTAGAAAACTACGATTTCACTTAAGTGCGTGGGATCTTGAGAAAGACTCACCATTTACGAAATTGCTAAATTTGATAATCATGTTCTTAATGATCTTAGATTAATCAAAAACCCTTGAGAAATGGTAGTTGATTCCATTTAAGAATTTCATTCCACCATGAAAGAGGGTTTGATAATTCAACTATCGATTTTGGAATTAGCCATCAAAAGAAAAGGCACTTGATTAATTCTTGAGTTGCAAAATTACTTGATTTGATTAAATTCCTTGATTGTTTGCCGATTGGATTAGATAAGTAGCATAGTTAAATTTCACTCTCAAATTTGGATTCCTTAGCATATCTTGATGGAATATAACCGAATAGATCAACCTACTCTTTATGGGATCGATCTTGATTTGCTACAACGCCACCGTTCGCTTGCGGCTCTATCAAGTTTTTGGTGTCGTCGCTAGGGACTAGTGTCAAATATTGGGTTTTTCTCAATAGGTTTGACTAAGTATTTTTTTAAAAATAAATCAAAAAAATTAAAAACTTCAAAAAAAAATTTGAGAAATAAAAACAATGGCAATTTTCCACTTTTTTCAATTCGAGTATGAATTATTTTAGAGGTATCTTAAGCATTTAAATATGTTTCTTGCTCAATGTTGTTATCGCATGGGTAAATGGCAAATTTTGCACATTGTTCATGAAGGTGTGAATAGTAAATCCTATGCTCTTTTAGAATATTACAGTTTTCATGGTAAAAATATTGATGATACATGGTATTTACTTGAGTGGATTGTTTGGGATTCATTTGAATTTGGGAAGGCTGGTTGTGTTTCTCGATATTCATTCTCTGATTCATGTACATTTTATGCGAGATCTTATTATGCCCTTTTTGGTGTGATTTGTATAGCTTTTCTGACCATAAAACTAATTTGTGTCCTTATTATGCATGTCATGCTCAACCTGACTTTACATCACCCAGAGGCAATACTGATGTTATCTTAACCTTAAATGATTCATCCTTTCCTTTAGCTCAGTGCACGGGGCACGTGGCAGGTGACCCTTTTGGGGTAGTTGCTAGGTTTAGTGTTGTTGATGTATGTTTTGAATCGAAAGATACTTTAGATAAGGTGCAAGATCTAGTTGAGACTCCTTTGAAGGGATCGCATGATGTGTTTATGTATGAGAAGTCTCCTAGCTTTAGTTTTGATGATATTGTTTTCCCCAATCCTCTTGATCAGTCTCATGTTTCCCCTCTTTGTACACCACCCTCTCCTTCCCCTGAGTATTATCTTGATGTGCCCATAGATAATCCTATGATTTTTTATGCTAACAATGATTTGGGCTCTGTGGATAACAAGTTTAATATGCTTGGTGAAAGTGTTGATAATTTGATGTCCATATGTTACTTTAGTGGGTATAATGTCTCCCTTGACCACATTGCATGTACCTAGTGGATGCACATAGAAAAATCATCTGGAATACTTTTTTTGATTTCTCTTTTGATTTTTCTATGGCCTTTGGTTTATTAAAGAGAGCACTAACTTTCTTTGTCATGTTCATCTTCGTGCTCTCTTCTGGCCAAGCTTGTGAGCCCAATGTTGTGGTGTTCGACAAGCTTTTGCGGGCCTTGACTATATCTAATTTGATGAGACAAGTCTTGAAGTTGTGATGGAGTAGCTGATGCTCCGTTTGGCCCTTTTGTGCGGAGGCCTTAGCTTAGGTGCACTTAGCACCTAACCTGGTGAGACTATTATCTTCTATTTTTCCTTTCCCTTCTCTTACTTTCTTTCCTTTGAATAATATTACTTTATCTAAGCATAGGGGAAAGGTGGTTTTTATGTTTTGTGTTTTGGTTATTAGCTTGCATACATGTCAGAGCATACAGTTTTAGGTTTCTTTTTGTTTGCATTAGTATTTTGCATTTAGTTACATTTAAGTTGGCATATAGGGATGGTTTGATTAGTTCAATATAACCTCCAATGATGTTTTTGTTAGGCATGATAGCTTTTATGAGCTTGAGTATCTTTTAATGTGCAATCCCTTTTGGTGCAAAAATTTTTAAAGGTTTTGTAAATATTTCTTATTTTGGCCCTTGTCTTAATTGAGAACTTTGCTATCCTTTGGAGTTGTTAGCACTAGTGTTGGTACATAAGAGTTATTTTATGAGTTTAATTAGACTTTGGTAGATATCCGGTAAGACTTTGAGCCTTATTTGGACTAATTCTTTATGTTTAGTTTCATGTTTCTTTTATGTGTACTAATCTTCCATGTTGCATCTCTGGAACTTGCCTAAATTCTTATTCAAAGCCACACTAGCTTGTGCATAGTTGATGATATGATAGAGGCATTTCTTTCTTTGGTCATTTTAGCCACATAGTTAAATTGCCTACCCTTGTATTTCATGTTCTTCCCCTTTGCTAGCCCCTTTGAACTTATATATATATATATATCTTTGTTGTGAACACTTCCTATTAGCCCTTGGCCAAATATATGTTTCTACCTTTAAGCTAAGTCTATGGAGTATCACTTCATTTGTGTAATGTATGGTTTTGGGAGTAATTGAGTTTAAGGTGGCTTTGGTATGTTGGTTTGTTGAGGGATTGATGTTATTGAGCATTTGCTTTGATTTCCTCTTGTTTGGGTTGTGTATATATATTCAATTGTGAGTTGACAGTTAGCGATCATATGCCTTTCAATAATTACAATTTTCATTTCATTTTCCAAAAAAAGGAAAAAAGGAAAAAAAATTATGTTGAAAAACAAAGAGAAAAGACAAAAGCAAAAAGAGAAAAGAAAAAAAAGCAAAAAAAAAACTAAATGATTGGCATTGGACATGTAAATAGCTTACATTTCTTTCTTTGTCAACTCATTTCCTATTTCATTTGTGGGGTATGTTCATTGTATTGTTGAGGTTAATTGGTGTTTAGATTGGTTGCTCCCTAGTCGCTTGGCTAATAGCTCTATATTGTCCAAATTCATTTGTCCGCTCCTTTTCCTTAACTCTTCTAGCCTACATTACAGCCCAAGTAAAGTTCTCTTGATTGTCTTATGCATATTGCATTTTAGTAGTGGAGAATTTGAGAGTCTTGGCAAGCATATGGTAGATTCCATCTTCGGAATGAGTCTAGAGTGAACCTATGCTATATTTCAAACACATCAGTGGGAGTGATGCACATTTCCTAAAAGTGAGGTTCTACCACTCTGTTTGGCTCTATTCAATTCCATATGCTTGCATGACATGCTTTGTGGTTCTTTGGGGGAGATCAATTTCGATATCAAGCCTGTGGTCTCATACTTTTCCCAAAACCTTCTCCTACTTCTAATTTTAAAATGACTTGCACGCTATTTACAGCTGTCATTATTGATATTCTTACTAGTGATATGCCATGGCTTGCCTAATTTTAGGAGGTTGTTATGCATTTGAGTCCTAGATGTATTTCCCCTTGTCAGTTTTCCAGTGTTTGCTTGAGGACAAGCAGTAGTTTATGCATGTAGGAATTTGATCAGTACCTATAGAGCATATTAGTTTAGGGTTATTTTGATGCGTTTTTAGGGGATTCATGAGTTTTATGGTTGGTTTTTGCCCTAAAGATCCCCTTTTAAGCTTGGGTATAGTGCTTTGATGATTTTCGTAGGTTTTGAAAACTTTTTGATCAAGAATTGACCTTTAAAAGTCATCCTTATGACTCACCACAGATGCCCCTAGTCACCATGCCCATGGAAGAAAGAGAACAATAAGAGAAGAATAAGGTAGTGGCCACCACGGATGGTCTGTGGTGAAGGCCACGGTCCGTGGTGGCCTCAATTCCTGCGAGGCTGTATGTCTTCTCACGATTTTCCGACTTCCTAGCAGTTATTATTCCATTATTATGTGTAGCTATTTGGCTTTCGAGAGTTTTGCTATAAAAGGGGCTGTTTGCATCCTCAATGCAACATCCCATCATTTCGTTTTACTCCATATTCCATTCTAATTAGATTAGGATTTAGATTTGGATAGAGTTGAGGGCAAGTGAAAGTGTAGGTCGCAGGGATTTCGAATTAGGTTTGCAACGACGATTCAAGTGCGCATCAATTAAGCAATTGCTCTCCCTTCTCTTCTCTTTTCTCTTTAGATTTTTATGCTCTTTATATTAATACTGATTTTTATGTTAAGTTTTGGATTGTTAATATTAGAATTTAGTTGAGTTGTTCTGATTGACCCAATTCTTGTTTTGAAATGAAAGCTCTTTGGACTTGTTGGGGCTATTCTATTTAATCTTAGACGTTGATTTGCTAGTAAGAAAATTGATCAATTTCTTGCTTGTTTCAAACATTTGGTGATGAATTGAAAGGTAAAACTAGATGTTAGAAAACTAAGATTTGACTTAAGTGCGTGGGATCTTAAGAAAGACTCACCATTTGAGAAACTCCTAAATTTGATAATCGTGTTCTTAATGATCTTTGATTAAGCAAAAACCCTTAAGAAATGCTAGTTGATTACATTTAGGAATTTCATTCCACCCTAAAAGAGGGGTTTGATAATTCGATTATCGGTTTTGGAATTACACATCTGAAGAAAAGGCGCTGGATTAATTCTTGAGTTAGAAAATTACTTGATTTGATTAAATTCCTTGATTACTTACCTCTTAGATTAGATAAGTAGCATAGTTAAATTCCATTCTCTAATTTGAATTTGCTTAGCATATCTTGACGAAGTATAACCTAATAGATCAACCTAGTCTCTATGGGAATGACCTTGATTTGTTACAACGCCACCGCGTGCTTGTGACTCTATCAATCTCCTACTCACACATAAGGCAGGGCTTATTTCTACCTTAGAAAAACCTATTTTTCTTTTTACTTGTGCACAATCTCCATACTGAGCAAATAGGCCTTGTAACCAGCATACATGTGAGAGATCTATGCTATACATTTGTTAGGAATACATAACCTCTTGTTGAGAACAACACATGAGTAGTTGGAAGTATGCAAGTACTGAGATCATTTTAATCTAAATAATATGTCTCATCTTGATCTCATTAAACCATCACATCGCATATTCACAATAATGACCCATATGTCACAACTGGTGCACCGTTGAATAGAAAATAGCGATATTGCTTGAATGATCTTCCCCTTCTCACGAGACTCTTGACTAAATCTAACTTATTTTTTAGACATGTCCTACCAGATCGAATCACTCATGATCCTTTGGCAACACACTAAGATAACGAATATTGAATCGAGTGTCAAGTCATTGATTGGAGTCCTGCAAGTACAAATATATAAGGTCATAACCTTATAGGGTCTCACACAAATATAAGTAGAGATCTAACTTATATTAACCCGATTGGTTATCTCTTACATACATGGTATAAAACATATGCTACAGCATTCTCTCCTTTCCCATGGAGCGTATGTCTTTTGGTTCTTTAACCAAAATGCTGTACAGATGATATTTGGACACCATATTGTCCAGACGGAGTTCTAAATCTACTTGTTAATTTGAACTCACATCTGCCCTCTTTAAGGTAGGCTAGGTAAAATTCATTTTTACCCATATGTTATAATGATCTCTCATCATTATCAAGGCGACATTCATGATTTTAAGTTCGCAAGTTCTTATAATTATCCTTATAATAATTCTACTTAAAATCCTATCTCATCACCCATCGATATTTAAATCAATGGAGGCAATTTCCCATGAGAGAAGGCTAACCTCAAGTCTACCCGACATATTTTCACATTCAAGAATGCACACAAGAATCCATGAACAAGAATGCATATTTAAGCATTCTAATAATAAGTGTATGCAAAATAATTTATTTAAATTTTATAATATTAGCTAATCACTTGTGAACGTTGGGAAAATAATTGGTGAACAACATGCTGATGCATAGTTGTAATCTACGAAGACTGTTAAGCTCTTATGTGCTTAACAACCACTCTCCCTTATCAGGGCTAGCTTAGTGGCTCTAAAACTATTTCCTTCATAGTGAAATACTTTACATTTCACTATCTTTGTGTGTCACCATGTCATTAACAAAATTGAACCTTATGTCCAATCTATTTTGTTTGACTATAATACTTAAGGTTCTTGGCACATGTGATCACAACTTGTCCCAGTGAACCATTACATGACGGTACTATTTGATCCACCAACCCAATAATGTAAGTACCTTTTCACCCAAACAGATTCTCACACTTTTAAGGATAGAGCCATAAACGCTTCCTAAAACAAGGCAACATATGACTGGTTCTTGCCCCTTTAGCACTATTCCTAAGTTAGAAGACATGTTTGGAGGTTCATTTCTCATCTAAACCTGCCACAGTCAAGACCATTGCATGCCTTTTGATGTAAGTTATTGCCTATGCAACAAAAACACATAATCGGAGGTTCCATTTAGGTACATTATGACTTAACTGTTTGCCACTATGCTAGTCTCAGGTCCAGTTGATGTCTATTTAAAGATACCACATCTACTCTCATCATGCATTAGACTTCTAACCATGCCTAACAAAGTAACTTTTGCTTATTAGTCCTTTTCTGATAGAGTATGACACATTTTATTATAAGGTTTCACCTTTGTTGATCTGAGTACTAATAAGGTCACAGGTGTGCGTATTGGATTATTCAAAGATCTTTTGACGTCATTCTTTTTTTAGAAAAAGAATAACCTCTTTGAATATTCCCTCAAAAACTTTATTTCAAGAGCATACAGTACATTACACATATTAATCATCTCAAACTTAGATTACAACAAGACCTTTAGCTTTGCTTAGTAACTCTATACCTTTTAGCTATCAATAAGTCATCCATAGATAATGACTTGACTACAAAATTTCTTTTGGACCTTTTGGCATCAATCATAGTGTAACCACTGGAGATAACACAAGTATACCAATCCATTGAAGAGTCTTTAGGTCACAATTGACCGCACATGTCTATAAACCTCATGTTTGTGATCTTTTTTTAGTGGAACTTCACTTAGACCTCTTTGACATTAGTATTTACACACTCATATGATGTTACTTTGGGTCCAAACTAGCAATAATAGTAGAGAAAGCTAAAATTAGGATAATGTACACAACAAGAGGGAAAAACTCTTTATAGTTGATCATATACTATTGTGTGTACCCTCTTGCAACAAGTTGAGCCTAATGCCAATGGTGTCATTAGCCTTACAATTTAAAAACAGTTTTGTTCTCAAATGACTTTTGTGTCCTAAAAGGCTAACCAACTATTCACCTTTATTTACTCTATTGTATTTCCCTTATCATAGTCCACTTTCCTTAGAAGGGTCAGAAAAGCATCTTTGCTCATTTCCATTCTATATGAATGTCAAGAATGTTTCATGTACCTCATTGCCCAAATGGCATAGAGGAGTGCTTTCTGACAACCATGTCTTAGCAAAGATTCATATAATCTCATATTGTTCCTTTGGAGATTGATTTTACTTCCACTCAAACCAAGACCAATTATCTTACTCCTACTTAGAGCAAGAATGGAATTTGCTCCTACTTGGAATAAGAGCAAGATCACTTTTATTTTCTCTTGAGGGTCTTGATGATAAATGTATTCATCATCAATTAAAATCCTTTGACATGAATGAAGGGATCAGATTTGGTTTAGAGAGCTAATAGAGATGAGCTTTGACCTATCTTACCCTTCTTTAGAAATCCATTCCTTAGAATGTGATATATAGCATTTAAGTTTTAGTTACACTCCCACTCTCTTACAGCCCAATGAATCAAAAAGCTTTCAAGGTTAGAGTAACCCATAATGATGCTCTTCCTTCTCCCTTTGGCATTTCCATAGGAGGGGTTGAATTCTGAGACTCAAATTCTCTCAGACTACGCTATAATCCATAACTCATATGGGGTGATGGCAACTTACTTTACAAGTTCAAGGTCAAGATCACATATTGCAACAAAAAGAGATCTCCTTAACAAGAGATTCACAAATTTTGTACAGTTATTGATCCTATCATATCAAAGAGCATTCTATTTTCTTTCTCCATAGCAACATTTTGTTGTGGACACTTCAGGACAGTTACCTAATAAACTATTTCCCTTTCCATCACAATATTCCCTAAAATAATATCAACATATATTTCCCAATGATTTAGTCTTTGAGGCCATAACCTCCTGGGTTTATTTGATTTTCAATCAAGCTTGCATGTTTTCTAAAGCAACTTATCACTTCAGACTCATCTGAGCTCAAATACACAAGACCTAATTAAGTGAAATGTTATGAAACATAGAAGCTCTATGCCTTATTATTACATTCATGTACCATGAAAATTCAAATGAATTAACTATAATGGAAATCAGGCTCGTAGTAACCTTTTCAGAAAAATAAATGATTTTCTTGTTGTCTTTTCTTGCCATCCTATGCTTTCAAGTAGACTAATCCACTTATGTTTGCTGACAAATGTTATTTTGCTAGCTTCTATATATATACGCTTTTGATCCATATGGTCTAGTCTAGCATGACAAATAAACATTCCACTTCATCATCATTATGTGAATATGGAAAAACAAATACTCAAATTAATGGAACAAATATCCAATCCTTTATGAGTAAACCATTCCTAATAAAGCAGAACCAAAACTAAAGGTATTCTTAAATGAAAACTAATTAGGCTTCAATGCCATGAACATAGTTAAATGAAACCAACATAGCCACATTATTCCAACGAATCTTAGGCACAAGTAGGTTTTCATATAGGATGGGATATCAGCTGCCATGCAAGACTAACTTGCATCTTTCAATTCCTCCAATAACTGCATTGTTGTTGTCTCCTCATGTGTTCCTCATTAAGCCATGTAAAAACCCGGTGAAAGCCCAATAATACTTCTTGGTTCCTAGCTCTTTGGTATGGATTCATGAACCTACAATCCACACAGGATTAATTTCAGAAAGAAGAATACAACTTGCAATACAATAGTCACTAGGAGATATTGCTAAGTACCCTCTTGAGCTCAGTGCAATCACGAGCGTAGTGACCCATTTGGTCACAGTTGAGCACTTAGCTTCCATTAAATCCTTCTTCTTTGTACATTTTTCTTTACCTTGTTTGTTATGCTCGGTCTCCTGATTTGACTAAGTCTTACCAATCCAATTCCCTTGGTCCTTCCTTTTAGAATCATTCCCTGAATTAGAGGGTGACACGTGCGCTTCTACACTCATCATTTAGAGAGTAACGGAAAACACAAACCAACCCAACTAAACGCTAAGTTACTGAAAGAAGAACAGCTAGACAAATAGAGCAAATAGAGAAGGCATAACAATCAAAGAACATCAATGAGAAGGGAGATAATAGCCATAGCATCCCTGTTGCCTCAATTCCATTAAGGTTACTGAATGAAATACCACCATCTTGAACAAAACTTCAGAATCAGAATCAAGGGAAGGGGGTGGAGTTTTGGATTCAGCCAACCAAACTAAGCAGAGTATTGGTTCAGAACATAATCATCCAAGCAAAATCAAACTAAGGTAAAATCAACCAAAGCATAATCAATTAACACAGAGACTCAGCTCAACTAAAAAGAACAAACTACTAAACATCTGGGCATAACTTCAGAATAAAAAAAAAAAAAAAACTGAGGGACAGGGCCATAATTCGAAACTTGAGACAAAGAAATCAAAGGCAAGAGGGTCGAATCTGCCGTTGAGCATGCTGCCAATTCAACCATCATCATCGCCTATTCACAAGGGAAGGGGAAGAGTAGCATCCAAACTCCATTCGAGCAACCGAACAGGGGAGAATTCAGGGGAAGGGGAAAACCAAAATCCATCAACTTGTACCCAAAATATTATTATTACAGGCTAGAAATCATGAATGACGACTCTAAATTAACTAAACAAAGCCTATTCACATGAAATTAAAGGCTGAAAACAAATCTGAATAAGAACCCTACGTTATTAAAACTCAACCAAAACCATAATAACCTCGAATTAAACCTAAAATTTAAAGCTAAAACCTGATAAGACCTCCAAACCCTAGGTCTACAGTCGAATTCTTAGATTTATATCCGAGCAGGCTCCAATCTCGACACTTGATTCATGTGAGCCGTGGACGGTGATGATGGAGATGTGCTGGCAGTTGTTGCATGAAATTCGGTGATGCGTGAGAATGGTGGTGATTCGGTGCTAGCAGCCACGCGAAAGAAGGTGATGAACAATAGTGGAGATGGTGGAGATGTGGGTGCTGT
>NCQV01135398.1:0-11704 GCA_002740545.1 Lophocereus schottii | reverse complement strand
TACAACAATGATGGGGTTCAGCGGCATCATATCTCTCCTACTTATTCTACCCAATTGGTGGCATCTAGGGCAATTCTTGTAGTACTCAAATGCATCCTTAAACAGAACAGCCCTGTAAAAACCACATTGAAGAACCTTGGCTGCCGTCTTCCTACTGCTACAATGCCACCCACAGGCCAGGTCTTGACAAAAAGAAAGAAAACTTTTTACCTCATGGTCGGGAATGCACCTCCTAAAGACTTGGTCAGAGCAGTACTTTAATAAATAAGGGTCATCCCAAATAAAGAATTTTACAAGGTGAA
This sequence comes from Lophocereus schottii, assembly GCA_002740545.1. Lineage (NCBI taxonomy): Eukaryota > Viridiplantae > Streptophyta > Magnoliopsida > Caryophyllales > Cactaceae > Lophocereus > Lophocereus schottii. Next base: position 11,402 of record NCQV01135398.1, on the reverse strand, counting down.
AGAATCCATCCCTATCATTCTTAGTTCAAACCTCAGGGATCCTACCAGCAACTAAGTAGTTCACAATGCCAGCATACCAAGGATCAGGCTGAACAGTATACAATTGTTGATCGGGGAAGCACTCAGAAACACTAGACTCACTCTCTCTATCATAGAGAATCCTAAACAGATAGTCAGCTGCAGGGTTCTCAGACCCTTTCTTATCCTTAATTTCACGGTCAAATTTTTGCAAAATCGAAGTCCATCTCACAAGTCTAGGCTTAGCATCTTTCTTAGAAAAAAGGTGCTTAAGAGAAGAGTGGTTAGTGTAAACAACAACATGAGATCCAATCAGATAGGGTCTAAACTTTTCAAAACCAAAGATCACAGCCAAGAATTCTTTCTCAGTAATAGTATAATTTAGCTGGGCATCATTCAACGTGTGACTAGCATAGTAAAAAAACATGAGGTTTCCTATCAATATGTTATTCTAAAATAACCCCAATAGTATAATCAGATGTGTCACATATCAACTCAAATGGTTCTCCCCATATGAAAGGATGAAGAACAGGAGCAGAGGATAAGGCCTCCTTAAGCTTAGAAAATACCTCAAAACACTCCTTAGAGAAGTGAAATGGCACATCCTTAGCTAGTAGATTGGACAAAGGTTTTCAATCTTACTAAAGTTCTTAATAAAATGACGATAAAAGCCAGCATGTCCAAGGAAGGACCGCAGCTCTTTCACACAAGTGGCAGGGCGAAGATTAACAATCAGGTCAGTCTTAGCTTTGTCTACCTCAATTCCATCTCGACAAATAATGTGTACTAAGACTATACGATTTTTAACCATGAAATGACATCTCTCCCAGCTCAAAATCAAGTTTTTCTCCCTACACATCTCGAACACTTTTCTCAGATTAGACAAGTAATCATCAAAAGAAGATCTAAACACAAAAAAAAGTCATCCATGAAAATTTTCATGCATCACTCGACTAGATCTGAAAAAATAGAAATCATGCATCTTTGAAAGGTAGTAGGGGCATTGCACTGTCCAAACGGCTTTCTTCTAAAGGCATATGCCCCAAATGGACAGGTGAGAGGAGTCTTCTCCTGATCCTCAGGAGTAATAGAGATATGGGTATAATCGGAATATCCATCTAAAATGCAATAGAAGGAATGTCCAGCCATCCTCTCTAGCATTTAATCCAAGAAAACGAGGCGAAAATGGTCTTTCCTAGTGGCAGCATTCAATTTTCTATAATCTATACCTACACGCCACCTAGATTGAACTCGAGTGGGGACTAACTCGTTCTTATCATTCCTAATCACGGTAATACTGATCTTCTTAGGAATAACTTGAATAGGGCTAACCCACTCACTATCAGAAATGGGATAAATAATCCCATGGTCTAACCATTTCAATACTTCCTTCTTAGCTACTTCCTGCAAAGTGGGGTTTAAACACCTTTGACGGTCTTAATAAGGCTTATCATTGTCCTCTAAATGAATTCTATGTCACACAGTAGAAGGACTAATACCCTTGATATCCCCTATGGTCCATCCTAAAGCTTCCTTATGAATTAGTTTGTCCTCTTGGTCCCAATCCAGTTCAGAAGCAATAATGATAGGTAAGGATTCATCAAATCCTAAGAATACATACTTAAGAGAGTCAGGAAGAGGTTTCAATTCAATAGTAATAGGGGAAACAGATTTAGCAGTAGATACAGAAACAACAGTGAGCAAACAATTAGTAGTGGAGCACAAGTCATCAAATTCAAACACATTATATTTAGGCTCATCATCTATAAGAAATGACTCATACTCAGCAGCAAATACATCATTAAAGATGTTCAATTCTAAAGTCATGTTGCCTAAAGACAGTCTCATCATACCATTCCTACAATTGATGAGGGCTTTGGCAGTGGCCAAAAATGGACGCCCTAGAATCACAGGGATTTGCCTAGCTAAGTTGGACATCATCTCAGTTTCAATCACAACGAAGTCCACTGGGTAAATGAATTCACCCACTTTAATCCGTACATCCTCAACTATCCCCCTGGGCACCCTAGTCAATCTATCAGCCAGTTGAATGGCCATCTTAGTAGGTTTCAGCTCACCTACTTCTTGCCTCTCATACTCAGTAAAGGGCATCAAGTTAACACTAGCCCCTAAGTTAAGCAATGCTCTGTGAATAAGTTGGTTACCTATCACTATAGGTACAGTAGGGTAACCAGGATCCTTGTACTTCACCGGGATCTAATGAGAAAGGATAGAATTAGCACCAAAGGTCAAGAAAGCGTTCTTAGGTACACCGGTTACTCTCTTAGTCGTACATAAATCCTTTAAGAATCTAATACATGGAGAAATCTGCTGAATAGCATTGAGCAAGGGAATGTTGATCTTCACTTGAGAGAATGCTCTCTCATCATTTCAATATGATCTTGATCTTTCTCCTTTAGCCTATGGGAAAAAGGAGGTAAAGGCACATGGATTTTCTCAGAAGAAGAAGGGGAGGAAGAATCCTTAGAAGGTGAAAAATTTGCCAGGCCAGAGGAGTCTTTCTCTTTAAGCTCCTCTTCCTTAGAAGGTGACTCAGGAGGGAAAGAACTATCTAAATCATTGGGGACACCATTAGTAGCATCCCCTCATTGACTGGATAAACTAGTATCTGGAGGAGAAGATGAAGAATTTTGGAAGAATTGGTGAGGATAACGGTAGGGTTCATTAGGATTTCTCACTTAGTTATCAATCTCTCGAGCAGAACGGAGAGATATAACTGCATTCACTTTTCTCACAGGCTCACTAGGGTTACTAGAAGAAGGGGAGGCGTGACCCTTAGAGTTCACCTCAGGTTGACTCGGGAAGGTACCGGGTTCCGTAGAAGATGATGCTAACTAGGAAAACTATTCGATCATTATTCTCATCATTCTTTCCAAGTTAGCATTAATCATTCTCTCCACATTGTTATTGATTCTCCTTTTAAATTTATCAATATCAGTATAACCAGGAGGAGGTTGAACTTGAGCTATAGGAGGTAAAGGTCTAGGTGCATTAGGTACACCTAAAAAAGCCAGTCTCTGAAAGAAATTTGAGGGATGAGAGATCGATTGTGAGTTGTTTCCAGGAAACACCCCAGGTTGAGAATTAGGAACCACAACATTTGGTCCATTATTCTAAGAAAAGTCAAGGTGATTTCTCCACCCTGGGTTGTAACAAGGGGAGAAGGGGTCATTCTTAGGTCTTTGGAAGGCCATACTCACTTTCTCTTGTCCAGTTGCTAACTGATAAGCAAAATAAGGATAAGCACTTAAAGAATGATCTAGGGCCTGGTAATGAGAACAAGACATTGTGGAAGTCTGAGATAAGTGGGACATCTGGGAAGATAATCCCTTCAACATATTTTCTAAAATAGCAATCTTAGACTCTAAGTGACTTACTTCTGAGACAGGATGCAAACCACGCCTTGCAAACCAGGAACTGAGGCTATCATCACAACCGGTTTCCCATTGCATGGCTTTCTGAGTCAAGTCCTCTAAAAACTCCCAAGTAGCTATGGTGCCCTTAGAGAGAAAGTCACCCTGACACATGAATTGTACCATGGTTCTAGTCTGTTGGTCAAGTTCTTTATATACAATTTGGCATAAGCGTGCTTGGTCTATGTACTAGCCCAACCCTAAATTATGTTTATTAATTTAATTATCTCATGCTCATGCTTTTGTTTCTCATATTTATTTATCCCATTTACTCACCCCGATGGGAAAAAATTTATTTGGGCCCTCACTTGGTAGTTCGAATTTTATTTGTTTACTTAGTTAATTACCAAAAAACTTAAAAGAATTGATAGTAGGCCGTAATAAGTTTAATCCAAGTAATTTATTTTGTTTTCCGTAACATTACAAAAATTTAATTTTGAGTTTCATAAAAAGTTATTTTTACGAAGCGTTTTATCCCCGAACATAACTTATTTCAGCTGATTTGAAGCCGAACAAGCTTGCTTATTAACCTAAATAATCACCATGATTAAGCTTAACTACGGTTGACCCAAAAAGTTATTTTCTAGTTAAAAACTCAGCCAAGAGTTGGATTAGTTAAAAAAATACAATTCAACCCAAAAACCCATTTTCTCTCTCCTTTCTATCTCCTATACGGCCAGCTAGCCCAGCTACTATTTGGGTGTTTTTTGGCTAGTTTTTCGGCCAGCCTCGGTGGCTTCCGACCCCCCCCGACATCCTAGTATCACTAGCCACCTTTCTCCATCATTAAAACCACTAAACACCACCTCCATCTCTACTTATCTTTAAGCAAAGTGAGTAATCTTGAACTTGATCTTGCTGGTTTTGCTTTTTAATTTAGTTTTGATTCTTGTTTTGATGTTTGTGATCTTCGATCATGATGTTTTAATAAGAAATAAGAGTTATTTTGGTATTGATCATGGTGGAGTTGAGGTTACATCATGCTAGGGTTAGGGTTAATCCTTAGTCATGAAAGCTTAATTTCAAAGTGTTAATTTTGATTGTTTTATCTTTGATTTTGGTCTTCTTCCAGCCTATTGGAGTTTATGATGATGTTTCTAGTGATTTGAAATGAGTTAGAGTGAGTCCAAGTTGTCCATAAACTAGGGCTTTGGCAAGTAATATATGGTTTGGATTAAACTAGCATTAAGCTTGGTTTATGTGTGTATTTGATTGAAAAATGATTTTATTGGATATGATTATGAAGTGAAATTGAGTGTGGTGATTTTGTATGATGTTGGGATGGACTAAGGCTTGTTTACATGCTTTTAAGGAATGGTTTAAGTTGAGAATTTGTGTGAAAAGAGAGGGAATAGCTAAAACAGTGAGGGCTGAAAATTTCAAGAAACCAGGACAGACTTCGAGATCAAACTGGTATGATCAACCCATTCAATTATGCTTTTTGGTGGGTAGATAGTTCAATGTGTTAGCTTTCAAGTGCATTTTGAATTGCCTTAATCCGAGGTCAGTTGGAAAAGTTATGGTCACTTTACCAAAACTGTGCAGAATGGACCAAAACTAACATGCTTATATTCTAGCCTCATTTTGGGAATTCTATGGTAGGAATCAAGCTTTGTATTCTAAATGAAAGATTTTTGGAATTTCTTGAGCTTTCTGTAGTAGGGTTTTGAGTCTCAATTAGAGGTAAGATGACTAAGTTATGAGTCATTCTTTCTAAACCCCTATTATGCTCGTACTTTTCTTTTACTAAATTATTAGCTATGAAATAAATATTTTTCCTAACCGTATGTTCCTACAACGATAATTTTGTACAGAATCAGGGCCTTATCTATCGTTTCCTTCCCTTTTGTGCAAAATCCCATCTCAGCGAATTTCATTAAAAGTGTCAAGTATGTTCATTACCTGTAACTTTAGAAATCAGCATGTATTTATCAAAATTATAATGTTTCGGTATGTACATCAATGAATCAGTTTAATCAATGATTGATTTACCACATAATTAGTGACCTTATTAGTTTTTAGTTACAGGGCATTGCCCTTCAATTACCTGCGTGGCTTCAGGCTAAGTTCCCTGATCAGCTTGGCAGGTGTATACCTATCTTCAAATCGTAACAGTTACTAGTGGTTCACTATCAGATAATAATTGACAATGCAGTTTCATGTTTATCTCATTCCCTTTTTTTAATTAAAAATGAGTTATAATACGAGCCCAACCAGTTTTTCCATGATCGTTTAACAATACAGGAATGCATGTACTAAGCTTCGGCTCACAGTTCGAAATATTTTTAATGTTTTGTTTTAGGAAAGTATTCAGTGAATCGCCTTGGGCTGGCAGGACAGCTGAAGATGATAAGTGAGCTAGGAAGTCTATATAGAATGGTGGCTTATTATCATTGAGATATTTACAACACCATATTGGGATATATTTTGGTGTTGAAACTGTACATTTTATCAGAATTCTATATTTTGGTGTAATCCTTAAGATGTTTGAATGGTTTTGATGTTAGAACAGTTTCTATATTTAACTAAATGGTCTGTTGGCTGGTGATGATGTGAGTGCCCTTTGATGGTAAAAATTGATTATTATGGCTAAGTTTATCATGTACAAGCAAAGCCTTATCCTTGTTGGACGGCGGTAATGCCTGATCATTTGGGTTATTATTTCTAATTAGGGAAACTAATGAAAGGAACGCATTCAGTGAATTATGTACCTTTGGGGGCATTACAGTCTAAACCATGATGAGGACAATGGGCCAACAAATTTTTGAACCTATCAAAATATTTTCAAAATGATTCCTTATCAAGTTGCACAAACTGATTGATTTCATTCCTCAGCTTAACAGTCTTGGCATTCGGAAAATATTTTCTTAAGAACAATCTTACAAAATTATTCCAACAAGTAACAAAATTAGCAGCCAAGCCATACATCCAATGTTTAATAGAATCTTTTAAAGCAAAAAGAATCAACTTCATTCGCACAACATCAATGGGGATATTAAGGAAATGCCTCATAGAACATACTTTTTTGAATTCCCTCAAAAATAAATAAACATCCTCTAAACCTGTAAATTTAGGGAGCATCTGAGTATAACAGGGTTTTAATTTGAAGGTCACATTTGGTGCAAGATTAGCATAATGAAGCATGATGGTAAAGCAGTCCTAAGAACATAGAAAATATCACTCAAAGTCCTTTCGTGCGCCATATTTTCTAGCTCAAGCTTAGGTTCAGGTTCGGGTTCCAAGTTAGGTTTGGGCTTACTCCTAACGAGTCTTTGATTTTCAAGGTCTCTAACCCAACTAGTCATATAAACTTCACACCCTCACAAAAGGTCCTATTTTTTGTCATTTCTCTTTCTATTTTTTTAATTTTTGAATTCTTCTAATTTATTTTTCTTTTACTAAAGCACAAAATCAAATCAAAATATTACTCAAAGATGAATTACAAATAGAAGGTAGCCAAATCAAAAAGTTAATCAATCTCTAAAATAAAGATAAGACACATCCCAATAAAAACTAAATTCAGAGTACTAACTCAATTCTAAAACTACAAAACAACAAAATAAAGCAACTAAAACCATAAATCAATTCTGAGTCATTTGTTTTTAGAGTTTTTCAATCAAAAATTTTTTGGAGTTTCAAATTTTCCTAAATTTGTATGGATTTTTGGATATTCAAGAAATGCACTAAATCAAGTCACAACTTAATAACAAAACAAAGCAAGATCTATGCAACCTAATATTAAAGTAACTACAAAAAAGTAAAAGCGATCTAATCTTATGCTGTTGTCTCCAGTAATGGCGCCAAAAACTTGAACGATAATTTCGAGTGAGAAATAAAATGCCACAAGTGTACGACTGTCGTCGTGGCACTTGAAGGTCGTCTCCTCAAGGACGAGGATGAGATTAAGGTCACTAATTATTAAATCAAAATACTAATCTATTTTTCCAAGTTAATTACATTATCTAATGTATTTACAAAAGCTTTATAACTACTAGTTCTTATAACCACAATAAGCGACTTACTAAGGTGAAATCAATTAATTAACTTTGAAAACTATTTAATTAACTAAGAACATCAACTCATGCCAAACCCAATCAATAAGGCTGCTAGAATAGCAAGGAAAAGAGGAGGTTTCCTGGGCAAAGCAAACACAGTCTGTATCATCATTTAGTGAGTCATGGAAAACACAAACCAACCCAACTAAATGCTAAGTTACTGAAAGAAGAACAGCCAGAGAAACAGAGCAAATAGAGAAGGCATAACAATCAAAGCACATCAATGAGAAGGGAGATAATAGCCACGACATCCGTGCTGCCTCAACTTCATTAAGGTTGCTAAATGAAATCCCAACATCTTGAACAAAACTTCAGAATCAAAATCAAGGGAAGGGGGTGGAGGTTTGGATTCGGCCAACCAAACTAAGCAGAGCATAGGTTCAGAACATAATCATCCAAGCAAAATCAAACTAAGCTAAAATCAACCAAAGCATAATCAATTGAAACAGAGACTTAGTTCAACTGAAAAGAATGAACTAATAAACATTTGGGCATAGATTCATAACCAAAAAAAAAAAAACAAAGAGACAGGGCCACAATTCAAAAACCTGAGATGGAGAGATCAAAGGCAAGAGGGTCAAATCTGCTGTTGAGCACACTGCCAATTCAACCATCATCATCACTGATTCACAAGGAAAGAGGAAAAGCAACATTCAAACTCCATTTGAGCAACCGAACAAGGGAGAATCCAGGGGAGGGCGGCAACCAAAATCCATCAACTTGTACCCAGAATATTACGATTACAAGCTGGAAATCATGAATAACGACTCTAAATTAACTAAATATAGCCTATTCACATGAAATTAAAGACTGAAAACATATCTGAGATAGAAAAGGATGAATGAAAATAAGAACCCTAAATTGCTAAAACTCAACAAAAACCACAACACCCTCAAATTAAACCTAAAATGTAAAGCTAAAACCTGATTAAGACCTCCCAAACCTAGCTCTGCAGCCGAATTCTTTGATTTATACCCGAGCAGGCTTCAATCTCGACCCTTGATCCGTATGTGCCGTGGACGATGATGATAAAGATGTGTTGGCAGCTGTTGCATAAAATTCAGTGATGGGTGATAATGGTGGTGATTCGGTGCTGGTAGGTGGACGAAAGAAGGTGATGAACAATGGTGGAGATGGTGGAGATGTGGGTGCTATACGACATTGAGAGAGATGGCAATGATGGTGTTTGAAGAAGATCGAACGAAGTGGGGAGGAAACTTGGGTTCTTCTGGCTGTGAGGAGAGAGAAGGAAATGAAGATTAAAAGGGGAAGGCTAAGTAGCACATGAGATAAGCATGAAGGGGGTAGAGGAAGGTCACATGCTTGTCACATGAGGGGGGCTGGGTAGGTTTAGGTTTTATTTTATTTTTTGTGTTTTTTTTTGCCTTTTTTACAAAGCTTTTCCTCAATTTATTCAATACCTACAAAATCAAATAAAATCAAATCAAAATCTAAAAATAACAATTATAACGAGCATAAATTGGGTATAAAAGTATCATAAAAATAACACATTTTTGGCTCGAACATGGAGACATATGGACTCTTTNNATAATTTTTAAACCTGATAGTGAGAGACCTAAGTCTAGCAGTTGCGACAGCTGACATGTTGCTTGTAAAACACAAAAGTTTTACAATTAGCATAAAAACACACATATGTCTAATATTTTAATATACACTTATCCATGTAACTTGGTAATAACCAACAAAGTTAATGCACACAAACAAAGATCCAAGAGTCGAAAGTTCACATGCAGTTCCTAATCATCGTCATAGGAATGATTGTTTTAGTGTAATTAACTTTGTCGTTTCATTCCAAGTTACTAGAACACTCAATGCAAAAGTATTCTAAAAGAAATTCTCAAATTTATAATCAAGGAGAATATGCCAACCTCAAGAATATTTCAAGAAAGTTCAATGCATATCCATAAATATATGAAAATGAATTTAATCATAGTATGCATAATTTGCATATTTAACAAAATTCTTGAAAACAATTTTTGAGAAATTTCAATGTCCTCTCACCGAACTTATTTTGGGAGGATACATATATAACTTTTTACATGCAACATATGAAACATATTCTCATAATATGTAACATAATATTTCATGAATTTCAATCCAGCATATATATACTTATTATATAAAGCATGAAATTCACTTGAAAACAAATGAGCCAAATATCATAGAGTATTCATATTATCATTCAAAATAATTTCAATGGCATTGAATCAACGTGATCTTACTTCTCATGAAATTCACTACAATGAAATATGTTCAAATTAAAAATTCTCTAAAATCACATAATATTTCATTCTCAAAACAATGATCACAAGTATCATAAATATATACTCACATAAGGAGAATATTTGAGAAATCTCATAAGAAACTGCAATCAAAACATATAAATTCATAAGCCAGATATTTTCTCAAGAATTTTATGCTTAGTTAACCCTCATGGTCAACTGGTTAACCGTTGTGGTCAACCACTAGTCAACAGTCAAACTCAGCCACAAGCTATTTTGCTTTTTATTTAGTTATTAGTAAAAATTTTTTTTAAAAAAAAACACTTATACAGCCATGGGCCACGTGACCTGCACGTAGGCTCACCCTCACCCAGGCCATCGACCCAGAGTAAGGAAAGCGGATCCTCATAGAGCTGGGGCCAAAGCCCATCCAATTCGCCATTATTTTGCTCAATTGATGCAAAACAATTACTGAAATTCATCATAAACATGCTCTAGGAATGATTTTCACAATCAATTGTGAAAAATCGTTGTAAAAAGGGCCAAAAGTCGAGTTCATCATTGTAAAAAGGGCCAAAATTGAAAAAACTTGATTGCAATAGTCGTCGATGGCAACTTATTTTTGGCTCTTTTCGGCCAAATTCTGTCACATACTGCAAAATTGTTTGAGGGCTTTTGCTCAAAACTTTGTGGGTAACATGATAAATAAATCAATTGCAAGCGATAATGGCCAAAAAACGATTAAATTGGGTTCAAAGGTATGAACCCTAACACTAGGCATTTCTGACGACAACTCATCAAATTTCGGCAACATTCTAGCATTTCTTGAGAAATTGTTTGAGGGCTTATGCTCCTAATTATGTTCTAAACCTTTTGTACAAATCACTTGCTTGAATCAATGGCCAAAATTGCTTAAAATCGATTAAGAATGGTTCGAAAATATGAACCCTAACCATTGAATAAACTCAGCGATAATGATTTGCGAAATTATAGCCAAATTTCTAGTGGATTTTCAAAATTGGTGGAGGGCTTTCACTCATAACTTTATGGGTAACAAAACATACAAATCAATTTAAGGAAACAGTGGCCGCAAATGATTGAAATTGGATTACATATGTCCAACCAAACCTTAAAATTCGCAGCTTATACATTCCAAGAATTTGGGCAAATTTTCGATCAAACCTAACAATAAGTTGAGGGCTTTTGGTCTAAATCAAATGAGCAAGGCAACAAATGCATCAATTCACAAGTTAATTGAATGTAATCATTAATTGAGAAATCAATTTAGTGTTTCGAATGCAATGAACCCTGGAATTTCATTCCCCAATTCCTCACAACATACTTAACGAAATCATACATATAATATATCAAATTATAACACTTGTCAAGCTCTACCAAAATCTACAATTTCATAAAAATTCATAAAGGATTTGCACATAAAATAAGGGCATGAAGTTTCGAGTTTATTCGTGAGGAGTAGAAATAGAAACATAATTTCTTTGGCACGATTTCCAAGAAATCATACAAGTAAGCTGACTAGGAAATGAGTCGATTGGCTCTGACACCAATGAAGGAATTAATATAAAGAATTAAGTATAAATGTTGAGACATTTTAGTTTTGATAATGACAAATCCAAGTATACAAATCTGTC
>NCQV01135368.1:0-10254 GCA_002740545.1 Lophocereus schottii | reverse complement strand
TACATAGGTAAACTTTAATTCGATGCTTTGTTGCATTCCCCTTAACATTTTACTGTCTAACTGGGCACCCACCCACGCTTTGTGCTCGCTGAAACTAAATGTTTCTTCATTTATCTTCATTTGATATAAATGGAGAAGTTCTGATAATGATGCTTGCTGAAACTCATGCATGGTTGCAGTGCATGTGGCATCATTTTCGACACTGATAATGATCCCGGCAGTTGTGGAGAAGTAGTTTGGAAATGGGGCTGATCTAATTGAACAAATCCTTCCTCCTCTCCAGAATGAAACGAAGGAATGACAAATTTGAGGGAGACAAACATATCACGGAACAACGAATGTGGCACTCCATAAATTTCCAGTTTTTGTTGTGTAAGCTATCTTATGGGCTGCTAAGTTTTGAGTGTATCATTGTAGGGGCGATGTTGAGTGTAAGCTGATTTTTCGTATCGGAACAGTTGAACTTGCCATTTTACTCGCCAACAGTACATTGTCATAGAATTATTCTCTGTTATACATAATTCATGAATGATATTGATTGTATTCACGGGGAAGTTGCCATGATGAGTAACTGGCTCCTACCATCTTTTCTAGATTTAGAGCACAATGGCCTTTTGTTTTGCGTTTAAAGTTAAAAGTTTTGAGCTCGTTCTCAGTACTGTAATTAGTATTAAGACTCTTATTTCTCTCCCAAAATCAAAAGAAAATAATTCATTTAATGGTGTTTCCATAGAAAATTTCATACGTAAGTAGGACATTTCCTTTGAAACAAGGGATAATGCATCATATCTGAATAGTATTTGCTATTTGAACCCCATTCTTTCGGATTAACGTGACAGTGGATGGGGACATAGTTTCAAACTGTATGTTCAGCCCACAAATGCTGACCTTTCTACTCCACATCTTTCGTATGCATCTTCCAAGCATTCAGAGTCACATCTAGAAAATTGACAGTTCCTTTCCTCTCATTAGCGTAAATAATATACAAAGTTAGCCGTTTAATTGCCGCCGACACTTTAACAATAATTTTTCACGTCGGAGAATATTTAGTTCAAGAAAATTATATTATATCAATATATTTGTCACCAGTAGGAAATTTCAATAGAACTGTTGATGTCTTTCTAAAATTATATGAAGAAACAACGATTTGAATAAGAGGAAGAGTCATCTCCATGCAAGTTAATTTTATTGAAATAGATATTATATTATATTTCAATTCGAGGAAATTCCGATAGTTCTGTTTTGTTTTTTTGAGAATTTTGTGGTGGTAGTGGCAGGCAGCTATACAGTCGAGAGAGCAACATATCTGCATCACATCGAGCCATCGTACTACTTTCAATATTCTGGAATCAATATCAATTTGTCGGAATAAGTTACTAGAAGTTTTGGACATACATGCACATGCACCAAACCAGGTCACAATTGCTCTGATTTGTGATGTTACGTTTTATTATACGAGTAATGTAAAAAAAGAAATAAAATGACGGTCCATATTCAATCTGAAAGAAACCCACATGACTTGATTACATTTTTAATTTTTTTTAATTTTTTGTTGGAAAATTTCACGAGAGATTTAGAAGTAGAAAGAAACAAGAAGTATTTTGGACCTTGTTGAAGCAGGTTGTCCATGGCTACGATGCATTTATATTCGAAAGAAAAGGACAAGTAGTGCACATATGACCAAAATTGTTTTTAACAAAAACAAAGAAAATTTTATTATTAAAAGTCATATGATATTACGATAAATATATCCTAATAAGAATAACTGTAAAATTTTGAAATAAATTCTTATCTCTAGAAGCTAATGATAAATATATTATCGACGCGTTTTAAACTTGACACATTAATTTTTTACCATCAAGGTGAATTAGGATAAATTTAGGATGGGTTTTTAAATTGCCGTCGACAGTATAAACTGCTTATAACTCTAAGCAAGTGACAAATAGAGTGAGTAGTTTTCTTGAAATTTATCGAATGTTTTCCTCCTTTAAAAGAAGAAAAGTCTCTACTTCTCCACGGTGATGATTGGCAAACCGAGAACTTCATCAGTGCAAAGAAAGCGTTCAACGTGAGGACACAATGAGTTGGGCAATGGAGGATAAATTCCAACAGTCAAGGACTGTTCTCATATGTGATGTTTGGTTGAATGTAATGTAATGATAATGTAATGCAATCAATTTTGTAACGCAATTGTGATTATTTAGTTTGTGATAATCATAATTACAAAATAGTTATCTTATTACAATACTCTCATGCAATTAAATAAGGTAGTGAAAACACAATTACAAGCTTCTTCGCATGACAAAATTGATTACATCTAACCAAACACTACATTAATATCATCGTAAATGTGAATTCGATGCAACGTTAAGGATGGTAGACTTGTCTCCATCATATACATGCATTGCCATAAATAGATCCATTCATACACGAGATAATAGAGATATTGACATATAACCCCAAAATCCGTGATCATCTGCTTCATGATACAGCTTCCACAGGGATGGCGGCTTCATACACCCTCTCCGTTGCCTTGTTTGCCTGAAACAATAACCACAAGCTCTGTATCGGTGCACAGAACAACACTAAATAGACCACAAAACACGAGAACGAAGAGAGATAAAGACGGCTGATTACTTCTTGATCCCAGTTGGTTCGCAAGGTAATGATGAGGAGAGAAACAACTTGTACACACAGAGCACAGATGATTCCCATCCACAGACCCTACATTAAGAAAACAACAAATTGTCTATACTGTTCTGCGTGTGAGACAAATGGTCAAATGGCATGAATACTGAAAGTTATAAACATAAGCTCTTGTATGTGTGAGATGGGTTGAAAAGTGTTCAAGATTGAGCGTCTAAAAAGTGCCATTCCTTAACTTGTGGCTGATATGGATATGCTAAGTCGAGGATAATGGTCGAATGGACCCCGATTGGAAGTATGATAATTATTGAAATTAAGCATGGCGAAAATAATTTCCTCAGATGAATGTGTACCTTCCCCCCCATGTGGAAGACGAATGCCAGCACAAGTGCTGAAGGAATGCCAGCAATGTAATATGATCCGAGATTAATAAACGCTCCGATTTTCTGCCATCCGCATCCTCGTGCGACACCTTCATGTTTCAGCGAGCAAAAATCAATTCAAGGTTGTTTCAACGAGTACTCAGAAAGTAATCAAGACAACTGCCTAAACAAGGTCGGTCTGTGTTTTACCAGAAAGAACTCCTTGGAGCGCATCTAAGAAGTGGGATACAGCAACCATAGGCAACATTACAGCTGCATATTTCACCACCTCTTCTGCATTGCTATAAGCATAGCCCCAGACATTTCGGATTAATACCAGGACCGTTCCCACCAAAATGCCCTCACTGATGGCTAGGCACATAACAACTGAAACTGCTAACCGAGCTGCACTTGGGCGGCCTGCTCCTAGTTCATTTGCGACTCGAGTGCTGCAAAAATGATAGAGATGTAAGGAGCATCCGCATTACAGACATTGATTTCAGTTCAATTATTGGCACACGAACCTCAATGCAAAAACTAAACTCAGAAAAATAGGTCTCCTCTTAGAAGGGGATGTTGGAATATTTGGGTTACATGGTATTGAAATTGAGTTCTCTGGTTTCGGGTTGAAATTGGTTCATTTTAACATGTTTGGTTTGCATCATACCACGTAAGAAGAGACCCACACGGGACATTGTTGTTGTATACTTGGTTTAAGGGTCAGATTTTGAGTGCACTGAATTGTATATGATGATATCAACAATGCGACGCAGATACAAAAAACTGAGTAAATCATTGGGGAAAATGAGAAAAGACATACCTCACAGCACCACTAAGACCAAAGGGAATCATCCACACGGTTGCAGCAGTATTGAGGCTGAAAGGGAAGAATAGTGCAATTTAATTAGGTCAAATTCTTTGTTAATCATGATGGCAGTCATCTCGTTAGTAATCTGGTACAAACCAGACAGAGAGCACCGATGTCTCTAATGCTGGATTGGGGAGAAGGCCAGCCAAGAGAACCATCAATTCAAATGACCACATTTCCAAACTGTCAAAAATAAAAATAAAAATATAAGATACCATTAAAATCCTGAGCTCTTGATTCGGGCACAATTAATATGTTTTTGTTGTTATAGGGTCCATGAGTATTCAGACTGGAACTCACCAGACCATAAAAGCTGAAGGAATGCTAAGCTTGAGGAATGCGGGTATACTATGGAGAGCTTCTGAGGAAAACCCGGTCCATGTCTTTAAGCAAGAAGAAGAAAACTTGACATATAGTACTAACAAAACGACATTGATCCAATACGAGATATTGTTAGCCAGAGCAGCTCCTCTGATTCCAAGACCTGATTTGAATACCAAAACCCAGCAAAGTGGCAAATGCAGCAAAGAAGTGACAGCAGTGCTCAACATCATAGGGAAAACTATGTTCTGGGTTTGTAAGAACCTCACGATAGAGTGAAGAAGGCCATAGGCAAAAAGACTAGGGATCATGACCTGGGCATACTTTCCTGCCTCGGCTGCTATTTGGTGATCTTGGCCAAAGATTACCAGGATGGGCTCCGTGTTTGCCCAGATGACGGCTAAGGGTATGCTTACAAGCACGAGAATGAGCATTGCTCTTTGCATGTGTATCCCTAGCATATGATATTGTTTTGCTCCATAGGCTTGGCCACAGAAGGTGTCCAAGGCACTCGCCATTCCCATCTACCAAACAAGGGAAACCAAGAATTCAGACACATCAAAATTCTGCTTTTAGAGTGTTCTAAATCCAAACATCGAGCTAATATTGACGCATAAAGGATAGAGTTTTCCTGTAATAGATTTTCTCTATTCATCATACCAAAACCCATAACCTTGCTCAAACAAAACAAGTGTCAAATTATTTGATCTAACCTATTGCAATATCTTAATAAAATATATGTCATGAAATATAGTTCAGAGTTTTCCTGTAATAGATTTTCTCTATTCATCATACCAAAACCCATACCCTTACTCAAACAAAACAAGTGTCAAATCATTTGATCTAACCTATTGTAATATCTTAATAAAATATATGTCATGAAATATAGTTCAATGAATGATCTAATATACAAATCAAAAAAATATATTTTTCAAAAGATTAGTGAGCTGGGCCAACCCAAGAACGAAGAGAAGGGGTCGGTGCCAAACTGCACCAGACAAGCTTGACCCATCAAACCCATCAACTCAATATTCATGTAAAAGCAGGAGATCTTACAAATGTTGAATTTGCAGGTAATTAAATTAGAAGTTAGAGAAAATGGAGACAAACCAACAAGCTGAAGCCAGTGACGGAGGCAAAAGAAGAGGCCATGGAAGCACCAGAAAGAGGGAGTTCACCAAGATGACCCGCAAACATAATTGAAATCAATTGCACGGCGTTCAACAACAAATTCACTGACATGAGTGGCCCAGCGAGCCATAATTGTTTCTTCACCTCTTCTGCTATTTTGTTCTCCCTCTCGTTTTTGGTTTCAATCAATGGCACCCTCATGTCGCCTCTCTCCATGTTTCTTTTGCTCAATTTCTCTCTCGTACGCCTCTTCTCCCTCGGTCTCTCAGTCTGTCTGAAAGAGGGAGAGAGAGAGAGGGAGGAGCGGGTAACTGGGTATTTGCAATCAAGGGGGAAGAGAAATAATTTTTTTGTCCTGATTTATAATGTAAGGTCAATAATACACGTATCTGCATGATTTTTTCAAATTACAAAAAAAAAGCCAAAAAAAAAGCCATCAAGAAGGACTCATTTTTGTGATGAGAGGCAGCCAACGTCAGTATTTTTCCAATTTTTTTCAGTCCTCGTATGAACCAATGTTAATAATTTATAATTTAGCGCAATTATTGGAGCACTGACGGTGAAAACCGCACCAACTATGCTTGTCTCACATTTCTCACGTGAATGCATCAGTGGCGGCCCTGGTGGATCTACCCTACTATTATGAATATATAATATAAAGTTTAAACGATAAAGAAAAATAAAAAATACTATAATAATTTACTATTATAATTGTCCTTGTGAACAATGTCGGGTCACAATCTTTCTCCTCCTGCACTTCTGCCCGCCAGCATTGCTCTTGTCCTTCCCCTCCCCCCGCTGCGCTCTCTCTCTCTCTCTGTCTCAAAAAATCCACATGAAAGCTCTAATTAAAAATGAAACAAAAATGGTCGCACCCCAAAAAAAAAAAAAACGAAACAAAAATGGCGAAGCAAGTGATCAAAAATCAGAATTCTAATTAAAATTAATTGAACTTTTAAGGCTCAAATTTGGTTTGGAAATGAAAGAAAGGAGGTTCTGAAAGCGGTGCAAGTTCTTGGGGTGCAAGTTCTTATGTGCTCCTGTGAAAGGGGTGTAACTTCTTCTGTGCTCCTGAGTGCACGTACTCTCGTTATTTATATATATATATATTTTTTATGCATATATTTATCATATATTTATTTTTTAATATATATTTAATGATGTAACTGGTGGGAGTATATGATCTTAGAAGTATGATATAAATATTGGAAGGGGAGGGGTTGGAATATGGGTATGGAAATTAAGGACGAGCTGGCACTGGAAGTGCCGCTCGTCGACGGTGGCCTGGGAGTCGACCGGTGGTGTTGCAGGCTAGTCTCATTGTGTCACTTAGGTGGCGGCTGGGTCGTCGACCGTCGTCTGGCTGCCTGGCCAAAAGCGCTTGGTGGGTTATGACTTTCGACCGACAGTGAGAACAGGACTAGAGGAGAGAGAGTGGGAGGATAAGGACTTTTAGAGTGAGAGGGCCCCCAGGGAAATCAATGCCGCTCTCACTGTCTGCTTCTGTTTGATTTCTAAAAAAGAAAAATAAAAAATATCACTAGTTTACTGGTTGGGCTGGTTGATTATGTAAGGGTATTTGGCGTCTTTTTGGATTTTTTTTTTTGGGTGTTCATATTTGCAATTTTAAACCTCTTTAAACAGCAAGCTGTGATATAATACTAATCTGGTCAAGAATAATCTACAACTTAAACAATCGGAAGTGTTGAGCAACACCACAGTTGCAATGATGATACTACTAGCATGCAAAATATAGCAAATGCAAAATAGTACAATAACTAGTACAACACCACATATTTCCTACCATTTAGGAATCAAAGTCGTGTCAAGAAGTTAGCTACCTAATGATCCAAAACCGTAATCGTAAATCTCCACAAATTTCTATCCTAAGTCATATCCTCTATTAACCATAAAAAGTTCAAATCCTATACATAGTAAAACCACATGAATTTCAAAGTAGCTTTGTGCAAGGACTTCTGGTCTTTTTTTTTTTTTGGCGATAAGTTGCAAATGTAAGTTGTAAAGAAATATAAGGAGTTATAAGAAGATGTAAGAAGATGAAAGAAGATGTCAGAAACTGTAAGAAGATATAAGGAGTTGTAAGGAGCAGTAAGAAGTTATAAGGATAGATATAAGGAGTTGCTGAATTATTAAAAAATTATGTAGTATAATATTTACATATGTATATATAATTGTTGGTCTTTAATGTATGTGAATTATGAAAAAATTATTTCATGAAAATAAATTACATGTGTCACTGATATTTATGAAATAAATTTTATAACATCATCAAACAAATTATATTTTAAAATTATAGAAAATAATCTATTTTTCTGCAGTTATCATTTTGGATAATAAAAAACAATATTGAAATAACATAATTAACGAAAATAAAACTTTAAATAAGTCAATTAAATAGCAATAAGATAAATTCAAGCTGACAAATATGTAGAACCAAATATGTTCCACACTTGAGGTAATTTTTTGGTATTAACATTAGTTTCACCTCCCTATAAGCAAATTAGAAAAAGTAATTTTTTTTTGGCAAAATTGAATAGAACCCTAAAAATGAAATCCTATTTGAATTAAACATTCTGGAATTAAATTTAATCTAATATTAAATTATACAATGATACAACTAAGTTGTCATGGATAAACGTATGGATGAAATAGATGAAATGCTTTCATTACCTAGAGCTTGACTATTTTCATACATTATTTATGTCGAAACTCAAACATAAATATAATTTTTGTATTATAATTTCAAAACATATTGGCTTATTTTGGCTATAATAACATATATGCTTCATGTCGAAACTCAAATACCAATTCACATCGTTAAATTTTGTTTTTATGTTTATACAAATATTATATTCATAAAAAAGTTTAAGATTTTTCATATTGGTAGTATATAAAAAAATATATACATATTTCGATAAATATAAGAAAAAAATAGATAACAAGTTGATTGTTATTAAAAATATATAAGAAGATGTAAAAAGATGTAAAAAGATATAAGGAGATATAGGAAAATGTAAGAAGATGTAAGGACATGTAAGAAAATGTAAGCAAATATAATGAGATGTAAGAAGTTGTAAAAAATGGTAAGGAATTGTAAGCTGTATATTAAATCCTTCCAATCGCAAAAAAGTACAGAGCCTTCAACATATGGCCTCGAATTTTGTGTCGAATCCATTCTTGTGAATGTGTGAGTTGTGATGATCAAAGGGGGAATGAAATCCATTCTAATTTTAATAACCAGATGATGCTGGTATTTTTGCAATTATAAAATTATAGCCTACACTCAAAGATACTTAGTTACATCTAGAAAATTACTTATGTATAATGACATAATATTTATTTATATTATTATTATGCATGAATAATTTATAGATTTTTAGTCTTGGATCATACATTTCATTAGAGTCAGGCTACAGTTGGTCCAATAAGAGGTAGAATTTTTTCATCATAGATTTTTTTCAACTCACAAAATTTTCGAGATATTGTTTAAAAGAAATAAATGTTTAACTATTTAAGCCAATCTGTATTGATATGGATAATTTATAGATAGAATATGTATTATAAGGATATGACAGAAATATTGTTCTTCTGTTGAAATCGATTTGTATAGGCAATCATTTGTCAAAAAGAAAACAATAAAAAGAAAGAAATAATGGCAATAAGAAGTTTACGTGCATAGGAATCATTGAACAGGTGTGCCCTATGTCGTCTAGTAAAATTTATCATTTTTTTAAATAAAAAAGCAACAAATTATGTTTATTTTCTCTGGAGGGAGATTTGATCTGCATTTGTGGACAGAAGCTCACATATACATTGTGTATAATATTGTGTATTATCATCATGATTTGTTTATTTCGTCTTTATACATAACTAGTCTTGACCCGTGCTTTATACGGAATATATTCAAATAAACATTTTATAGATATGTTATCGAAATAATAAACGAATAGTTATGGTAGACATGATTAATATTATAATTTAGAGGAGATAATGGAAAAACTCAATGAAAAAGTTAAGTATACAACAACTTCGTGTATAATTAATGAGATTAGTATTTGAAAACTATATAATTGTGGAAATATAAGTATGATGGAGACAATAGATAATGAATTTGTTACAAAGCATGCTAAATAGGGTGATGATAAGTCAATCTATGACGTCAATGATAAAAAGTCCACCTCCTCCTCTTGTTGGTGAGAAAAAATTTATGAAGTCGTTAATTCTCTAGTGAAGTTAGGGAGAAATTATTTTAAAGTCGGTTTAGTTTTAGTTTCGCATGTAACACAAATAAAATTTGTCTTTCAATGAAAATAATTTAAATATTATATTTATACTAATATATAACATTTTTGGCTATTTAAAGTGGTTCATGAGGGGGTGCTAATGTAATTATGTATTCATAGTTTGTACATTTGGTTTTTAGGTCAACTTAATAGTTTCATGGGTTTTGATATAAGCTTCTGATGCCCTTATATTGTCTTGCAAGAGATGTGTTGAGTTCAGATTTGTGAGTTGAGATATTCCTTAGTTTGAAGTATTATGGAGATTTGGAGCATTTTATTTTAAACGGTAAAAGATTAATTATAATTTTAGGTGTTTTATGAAGAGGATTTGATTATTGGATATATGGTTTAAAAGAAAATAAAAATTATTTTATTTTTTCTTGTGTGTTAAATAGATTAGATTTTGGTCAATTTATTTGAAACGTTAAAAAACTAATTATACTTTTAAGATTTACATGAATTAAATATAATTATAAGATATGTATGCTTTGAAAGAAAAAGCAAAATATTTCGTTTATTTCCTTCTGTTAAATAGATTATATTAAATGTGAAAGAAAATCAGTTTCATGGGCCTAATATAATGATCGTGTTTTATTTTTAATTTTTTTTATATTTCACGTTC